>CYKH01000227.1:0-27362 GCA_001460835.1 Bodo saltans | reverse complement strand
ATTTTGTGATACTTGGAGCTCTGTCTCAAGAACTGCTATTTTTCTTTGAGTGATAGCAAGCTCGCTGATGACAGTCTCATCCTTGGCATGGCGCTGCAAGTTTTTTTTTTTTTAATTGCAGCTATTTGTAACTTCACTCGTTGCAGCTCTGATGCATGTGATTGCGCCGTATCTTCGTGAGCTTGCTCCAGCTCCCGCACTTTCCTTTCCGCAAGTTGAGCTCGTCCTTTGAGTTCGGCTTCTCTTTCGTTGCGTGACTCAATGTCAGATGCTTGGTGAAGGATTTTGTCTTCGAGGGCTGTCCGCTGCCGTTTGAATAACTGCTGCAGTGCCTCCACCTCATTTTGTGATACTTGGAGCTCTGTCTCAAGAACTGCTATTTTTCTTTGAGTGATTGCAAGCTCGCTGATGGCAGTCTCGTCCTTGGCGTGGCGCTGCAAGTTGATGACCTCGGCCTCCATCCTGGACAGCTCCTCCTTGACAAGGTGACGCTGAGACTGAACTTGATCTAGAAGAGAATCTCGTTCAGACTCAATCGACAGCTTCGCAGCAGCTATTTCGCTGTTTTGCTCTCGTAGCGCCTGAATCTCATCGTGCAACGCATCGATCATCGCTGCACTTGTTTCTGAAACGGCTCGTTGCTGGCGAGAAAGTTTGTCACGCCTCGCAGCTGCATCTTGGGCATGCAGCGCAGACTCTTCTCTCAGCATTGCGATAAGTTGCTCAAGTGATTCTTCCTTCAACTTCCGCTTGGTGATCTCATCTTGGAGCTTGGACACGGCACCACGATGTTCTTCACCAATGTGCGTCATGCTCTCTGCTTGTCGTCTCTCCATTTCGTCTTGAAGTGCCGTAACACGCTGCAACGTGTTGCTCTCGGAGGCCACAGCTGCGGCTAGCTGCTCACGCAACGTAGCCGTGCGCTCGTTGACGCTCGAGGCTTCAGCCCGCAACTTCGACGTTAGCGCACGTTCATCATCCAGAAGTTGCTGAATGAATGACACCGCTTTGTCAGATTCTTGCGAAGACTCTCGAAGGAGTTTTTCAGAGTTGTCAAGTTGCTGTCGGAGGGCCGCTTCCGTGTCACGCAATGTCTTGCATTCTCGTGTCGCTTCGATAAGTTGTGCATCACGCTCTGTCATGTTCCGCTCCAGGAGCATAATATGTTCTCTATCTTGAGAACATTGGCGTTTGAGGGCCGCTGCTTCCATGACGGCAACATCTTCACGCTGTTGAGCAGATGAGAACTTGAGACGCAGCTCTGTCAGCTCGTGGGAAATGCGCGAGACATTCTCGCGTTCATCGTGCAGCTCCTGCAGAGCTGCGTGAAGATGTCGAGCAGATTCTGTGTTGACCGAACCACGCTGGGCGTATTGCATCCACGACGTGGCATCGCTTCGTATTTCGCCTTCAAGGCTAAGAATAAACTCACGTGTAGCGTGCTCCATGTTGTCCAGGACGGTCAACGCCGATGCGTAGCACGACCTCATGTGAACAAGGCTACTTTCTTGGTGATCGGCTGAGGACGATCGCTGAAGAGGAGATCGGAGGAGCACTTGTATCTGTTCACGGAGTCTCTGGTTCTCTAAACGAGCATCCTTCAATGAACGATCGAGCGATACGTCTGTGACGCCAGTGGTCACGACCAACGACGATAATGGAGGCGCCACCGGCGTCGATGGCACAACAAAAGGCGTAGGAACATCGTGGCACTTCCCGTCCAAGACGCTCCAGCCTTTGCGGAAATGAGGGGATAAAAGAACTGGATCGCCAATGGGTGCACCGATGGACCACATTGTGATCACCGAGCCTGTCGTCATGTCAACAGCAGCAAAATGCTCGCCCTCAGCGAGGACGCAAAGAATTTGATTGGGACAGTCACGTGATACTTCCAGCGACAAGATGGAGTGGCCAGCAATTGCGTCAAGCTGTATGAGCGGCGTCTTGCTAAGCACCCGGAAAAAACTTCGGTGGGTTCCGACACGATGTCGAGAAGCTTCCCATACACAGAGTGAACCGTCGGTTCCTACTGTCCACAAGCGTGCCACGTCGCTATTGATATCGTCACCTTGTGCGTGTACGACGATTTGCCGTACCTCGCCAGCGTGCGCACCTGGTACCAGCATTGCTTCTTCCTGTTGGAACGGGCAAAGGGAATGAATATTGCCCGAGGCTGTGCCAACGACCATCTGCAGACGGCCAGGGGACACAAAGACAGTGGACAGTGCGGTGAGGGTGGCGTGGGATACCCACACGCACGAAATGCACTCCCACGTCGATGTAGACCACAATGCTGCACGACCGTCGGTGGCGATGGAAACAACAACGTCGTCCTTCGTTGGGGACGCCTCACGGACCCACTGGAGACCAGTGACACTCCCCTCATGCAAGACGCTCTCAGAGACGACCCGTAACGTTGGACTCGTTTCCAAAATGGCGATGGTGCCGCTGCTAAACCCCACCCAAATATGCGCCTGTGGTCCATTGCCCGTGCTGCAGAGTGAGAGTGCTGTGCCGTGCTCAAGGGGCAACCGCACATCTCGCGTCACAAGGCCAGTTTGTTCATCAATTAACAAAAGTCGCGGCCCCTCGATGATCCATAAACCGTTGTTGCCGCGACACGATTGCCTGGATGCTACAAAGGTTGACGACACCATGTATATTCCTTCACCAACTAGATGTTGGCTTTGCACTGAAAAGAAGACACACACACAAAAAAAAAGGAACGTTACAATTTGCACGTCGTGTTTTCCTTACGAGCAAAAATAATGACACGAGTTGATGTAAGTACGCAAACAGCACATCATCTGAGAGGGAACCCTACCAAGCCGTGTGCAATGATGTGCAGGAGGTCAATGGTGGTCGCAAGATCGATAGCAGACTCATCATCGGCCGACGTGTGCCACACTCGTGGAAATGGATTGGAGATCATGTGCAGAACAGGGACATACGGCGCCCAGTGAATATGGTCGTCTTCGATCGGCGGCTGTCGTTGCGATGCACTTGGAAAGCTTGTGTGGGTCGTCAGAAGTCGACCTCTCGACCGCAGACGCTTTTCTGTGACACTCAGTGAATCAAAAAATGCCCCAGATTCGTTTGGGAAGTAGTTGTGGTACGTGAGACCGGCAGGCCCCATTAGGTCAAGAAGAGCAAACAAGTCAATCGAGGAGATCTTGTTGGTCTGTTGCCAGTGGGATGCCAGGTGTCGGGAGCCGTACGTGTGGTCCTTGCCCTGCCAATGCACGAACGCCTCCTCTCCATCAAAGAGCATCACTGTGACGGTTTGAGGGAGTAGGTTCCTCGCCACGCTGTGGTGGTACATGTCCCCTGACGCTGCCATACGCAACGTATGCGACACCATCTTCATCATCTCTAGCACAATCAGCATTGGCACGACGCTATCGCACGCTCCAAGAAACGGTTTCGAGCCTTTCATCAGCTTACTGTCCCAGTGGGCCGCTAACACAAGATGGGAGAGTCGCTTCTTACCTTTTGATTTTGGAAAGTGACGACGTTTACTACGATCAATCGGCTCAGCGTCGCCATTTTGAAAGAATGGGTTCTCGATCGTGCTGATCAAATTCGTAAACTGCATCATTCCTACCGGTGTCGCCTCAGTGAAGTTGTCGAAGGAGAGCTCCCATTCAGGCAACTGTTCATCGTTCGCACGACTGCTGCTACACTGCATCATGGCGATGAGAGCTTTCAGCACCCCAAAATATCCCTTCGACGACGAGCCACCTACTCGTGGACCGAATGAGAGAATGTATGATAAGAGGCTATGCAAATGTTCTTTGTGCGCAGTAGCATCGTTAGTAAAATTACGATACGTGCACGCGTCAGGCAACTCGCCGCTCGCGAAGAGTGTCGCGGTTGCGTGTGGGACAGGAGCAAGATCGGCAACTGGTGTTGAGCTTGGCTGTGAGTTATGACTAACACTAGCACGGAAGAAAACAAAGTACGCACCTAGAAGCAGCAACGCAACCATAAACTTTTTCAGGTGAGTCATACGTCGCTCTTTCAGGTGATGGCGAGCATTCATCGTTTTCTTATCTTTACTCATTCCTGTCTTCGATGTCTATAAGGTGTCTGTTGAAATAGATACACAAGCAAGAAGGAAGAAAGTGAGAGTGATGCAAAGTGCAGCAAATGAACAAGAGCGCAAATAGTTTCATGGAAAACGGTCTTCGCCTTCGACCAAGGAAGTCGTAAACGCTAAGAGGGGGAAAAGTTGGGTCAACCTGCAACCAGCAAAAAAAATCTCTTTGTGTGTGCGTTAATTTGGATACCAATCTCCATCAGCAGAGAAACCGCAAAGGGTAGCGCTCGCATCAGCGTCCGTGTATTGCTTCATCGCAGGCTGTTGCCAGTGTCCGAAGGGCGAGAAGTCGTTAAATGACTTGGTGTTGTCGAAGTGTGCGTACCACAATGGCAAATTGGCCTCAGCTCCAGCAGTGCAGTTTCCCATCACGATGTTCCACTCATAGGCGGATGAGTACACGCCCATGGTGAGTCCAAGGTTGTTGCCTGCTTGAATCATGGACTGGAGGAAGTTGCAATTCGTCATCGGGTCTGCCCATCCACAGCCGGGGCTGGGGTTCACCTCGATATCAAACCACAGTGTGCCGAAGTTGGAAGCACCAACTGCGTTGACGTTATCTGTGACTTGCTGAATGGGGTCCACCGTCAGGCAGGGGAAGTGGTACACGTCGCGATATTGGATACCAGCAGCCTTAGCCGCTGCAAGTGCAATGGGAGCGTTGGTGTCAGGGGCACCATAGCTGTGATACGAGCGTACAATGACGAACTGCCACCCGTAGTTCACCGCACATTCAAATTGCGATTGCGTCACGTTGGTTGCAATGTCGCCACCGAAATTGGCCAAAGAAGGCACCAACACAGCAGCCAGCACCACAGTCACAAAGGCAAGGTGCATCTCGGAGAAATTTGACGTATTTTGGTATCGTGCTCAACCTAGCGTGGTGCCAAACCAGACGAAAGAAACGAATAAAAAAACTCATGAATCAATACAAGGCGACACATTCTTCAATAATATCTACCAAAATTTGCACACCATTTGTCAGCCATGTGTGAACTGTTACCTTTAAACGTTGTGTTACCGTACCTACAGACTCCTTCCTTCACTTTCCTCAATCGCGTGATTTCTTTGCCAGCTTTCGACGGATTGTCTTGGCCTTCTTCTTTTGACTTGTAAGATCCAGTGGATCGATGGCCACACCTTGGGTGGTGGTGATGCGAGGCTGCGTTCCCTCCTTGAAGGTGAGAGATGTATTCCATTCTGGGCCCAAAGGTTGACGCATCGAGCGTGCGAACTCCGTGGGGTTGGAGAAGGGGCGAGGGACCATGTGAAGCGTATGGCGGTCGGGAACGATGTCAACATCGTGGTTAATGATGACGTTTTCAAGTTGGGCATCGGCGCGAGCCTTCATGAGGGCACTCATTTGAATCTTTCGTTCCAGTTTTTTAGCGTCGACGCGGGTCTTATGTTGAGAGTTCAGACGTTCGTCTTCTCCGCCCCATTCACCCCAGCCAGGGAGGGACTGGTTCTTGTCCTCTGGCTTCATGATGGATTCCACCTGGGCCTCCTTTGCCTTCAGGAAGTCCTCGTCCACGTCGTCCATGGCAAACGCACGTGCAATGAGATACTGCTGCATGTCCTGCTTCTCGTCGGCAGAAATGACTTCACCAGAGTGAGCCGTGCCAGGCTCAGCAGCCTCAGCAGCATTGGCGCCAATGTCCTCGTCACGCTTACGCTTCGTGGATGTTGGAAGAATTTTGACCCTAGTTGAGGCAGCCTTCTTGCGGCTCCCTGCAAATCCATCCTCATGTGGTGCAGGTGCTGCGTGACTTGGTGCGCTCTCTTCGTCATCCCAGCGTTCCTCAGTGCCGTCTTCAATGATGTCGTCGTTCTCTTCTTGCGCAACCACACTCTCGTCGTTGGCACGGATGCCGCCTCGTTGCTTCAGCGTGACGTTGTGCTTTTCGTGTGACTTGGACTCTCCTACGACAGTCCTACCTGCGGCTTTAGTGATGGTCGCCTTTGCTTCAATCGACGATTTCTTTCCAGCTTTACGGTCTGCTAGCTTCTTACCATACTGCTCTTCGAGAGTGGCGTGGTCTTCTGCGAGAACATCTTTCGTAATTTCGTTTTCTTCGTCATCTTCTAATGCCGCACGTGCCTTTTTGCTATTCTTCTTCGAGTGGGCTCCCGAAGGTGCGTGGAGAAGATCTTGCCCCTCATGGTACCTCCTGATGTCTTCCTTCAGGTCGCTCAGCTCATTCTTTAGCTGTGCGTTGGACCTGTCCTTTGCTTTGGTCATGAAGCCCATCTTGAGGAGGTCGCGACGTGCTTTATCGGTAGGGGTCATATCAGCAGCATCGTCAGTCTCAGCGCCTTGCCACAAAATGCTCTCAGCATCTTTATTTCCAGCAAGTAGCTCATCGACTCGCATTTCCTCTTCGCTGGACTCTGACATATCATCAGCGGCATCCTCAAGCTCAGCACCGGCGTCCTCGCTCATTTTAGACATCAATTTTTGGCGCAACGCGTGCTGCTCATCGATTGCATCTTTGGTGTCGTTGTCAAACTTAGCGAATTGCTTCGCGTGCTTGACCCACTTGCTGGTGTTCTTGTGCTTCTGAGTGGCACGCTCCTCTGCGCGCAGCTTGTCCATTTTCTCCTGCAGTCTGGCCCTTGCAGCCTCAGGGTTGAGAAGTTCCAGCGCCTTTTGGCGACGTTCCTGGTCGCGGTCCTTTTCCTTTCGCAGAATGCGTCGATATGTCTTCGACTTGATTTTGTTGAAGCGTTTACGCTTTGCGATTTCGTAGGAGAGCATCGACTTCAGCTTCGCCATGTATCCGGCGTTCATTTGCTTCGGTGCCTCTCCCTCATCATCGTCATCATCTTCGCCCTCGCCAAACTTCACCTGCTCACCGGCGACGGCAGGCTGGTGGGCCTCTTTGCTTCGCAACCCACCGAGGCCAGAAGCCTTGAGCAGCTCATGCATTTTATTCTCAAGCCCACTTGCAGGGGTAGTACGCTTGTTGCTCGTGAGAGATGCGGCGAGGGATCCCATAGTGCCTGGGACTGGGTTTGCGTCAGGAACTTGCAGAGGGAACTTAAGGTGAATCGCCTCCTTGTGGACGTTGAGCACGGTGGTGTATTGCTTCAACTTCTCGGCCACAACCTCGCGAGCTTTTGCACGACCAGTTCGCTCCTTCACAAGGTCATCGACGTCGTCCGTGAGAAGAATCTTTTTGTTTTTGAGGGCTGCCTCGAGACGGCGAGAGCTTGCGCTCTCAGGAGCACTATGGAGGAGATCGTGAAGACCCGCGGCTCTGCGTGTGGTCGTTTGATCGTCAACATCTTCGATCGGGCCTAGAATGCTCTCGGACTCGCGGGTCAAGCGTTCTGCGGGGGCAGACTTGCGCCCCTCACGCTTTGAACGGCGTGCTGTTTTTGCCTTCTTTCGATCCTCTTTCGAGTCAAGCATCTCACTGAGATCAAATTCATCGCGGCTATCATCAGAGAAATCATCTTCGAACTCTTCGTTTTCTCCATACGCTCGCAGTTTGTCAAACTCACCCTTCACCTCAGAAGTCGCCTTCTTACCCACTTTCTTTGAAGGAGCTTCATCCTTGAAGAAGTGACCATATTTTGCTTCATCGTCGCTGTTGAAGGCGATGTCGTCATCAATGTCTTCGTCGAGCTCCTCAGGAATCAGTGGGTTGTTCAGGTTGAGTTCGCCTTTACGTTGAACTTGGCGGCCTCCCATCTTTCTCTTGGCTCGGCGCTCATCAACATCATCATCAACGCGCTTAATCTTCTTATTACCCACAGCGGCCTTCTTTAGGCCTGTTCGCTGCACCATAACTCAGACTATCCACGGCAATCCCAACCAAAGAGCATAAAATGATACGATAAAAAGTGTTGACTTACACAAAAGCCAGAAACAAGTGAAGGATTGTACAAACAAAAGAAACGATGACTTCTTCTATCTACGTTTGCATCATTCAGCATGGCCGGCAAGTTCCAAATTATCAACCGACCACATTGCCCACAGCATGTCATAGCATCGCTGAAAGCTCTCAAGGAATCCTTGCTCGAATGCGTCACTGCTCCAGACACCACGAATGTCCAACCGCACATCCTCCAGCGTCTTCTTATCGATAAAACGTTGTGACTTCACCACCAAGACGTGCATTCGAAGGCGTGTGGGAAGCGATCGTGTTGTGGTATGCGTTGGTGTGAAGGTTGTGGTAAGGGGTTGATCAAGGAGATGGCTGCGCCTTGCACGAGCAGAGTGCAGTGTGGATCGTACGTCGTCGCCAGTGACGACCTCCACTGCTTCGGTGGGTAGAAAGGAGACTCCGAGGTTTGGCGCTCGAAGTGCTTTTGCAATGGACGACTGAAGTGGAGTCAACACACACGGTGTCGACTCAGCGTGCAGCGGTGCGCATCGAGAGCAGCAGTCCAATGCATCTAGATGCTGCTGCCACGGTATCTCGTGACGAGGGGGGTGACGGGGGAGCTTCGTGGCGTAGGTGAGAACGTCAATCGGCACTGTTCCCGCAGCGGCATCTCCCACCACACGATTGCGATGCACTGCTCCTACCCACGCCAAGTGGTGAGGAGCTTCCACAGGCTCAAACAGATGCTCCACCAACCGCAGAATTGCATGAGCGCAGAGCTGCACCGCACGGTGCTTTGGTAGGGGCGCAGTCTTGCCGCTACCACAGAGCACAGGGAGAAAGTATGATTGGTACAACAGGAATACATCCTTGAGGGAAATGGCATCACCCCCTACTAACCGCTCAACTCCATCCCACGCTTTGATGGCGCATATCAAGTGCGTCAGTTCTTCGGTGGCAGTTGGTTGCAGCGGCATTTGGACGTGTAAAAGGGCGAATTGCGCGGCAAGTGCTGCAACAGCTTTCACTATCGATGCCGGGTGTGCAAAGCGGAGTTGCAGAGCTTCATCCTCCATACGTGGCACGTTGTGGATAACAAATCGAGATATTCTACGCGAGAATTTAAACACTTCCTCTGACGACACGACAACCGTATCTGACGTCGTTGCTGTTGCAACTGCAGTGCTGGGTTGTCGAGGGACTCCTGACACCTCTTCGCTGAAGGTCAGGCGATAAGACTTTTTCCAAGGATCATGACGGTCGAGTGAATTCTCGTGTGCGTACAGCAGCCGTTGGAAGGACTTTTTTGCGGCCTCCTCAACAGCCGCAAGCGCCTGCTGTGCATGCACGATGTGAAAGCCGATGGTGCCTGCAGCAGCGATCGCCTCCGCGCGCTGCTCTTTTGAGGGAAGGTGGCTGAAAAAGTCAATGCGCTCAAAGTGAGGTGCATCCACCGTTAGGGACACAAACCCCTCGAGGGCATCAAGCTGAACTAATTTTACTGTACCCGGCGGGAGCAGCTCCATCACTCGCATCACTGGGTTGGATACCGTGCTGCCGTCAACTTCCTTCATCTCCATTGTCACGAGGGGGTTGACGAGGGCACGAGTAAGCTGCGATGTGTGGTCGACGTCAACCGCCTCCACAAGCAGTGGTCCACGGATGACAGGGTGTTGCACAACAGAGAAGAAAGGCTTGCATTCTTCAAAGTACAGTTTCATCATTTGGATGGCGTGCGCAAGGGACTCAGCTCCTTTTGCAGGCCTCACCATGCCCGTAAAGACACGGTGCGCTACCTCAAGAGCACCTCGCTCCTCTTCGTCCGGGACTAGCCGCTGCAGTTCACCTGTATACTGAGCTAGCTGCTCCAAGACGAGGCACGCACAAGTCTTTCCTGGAGTGTTCGAAACGACACGAAACACAACACCCGTTGCCCAAACGCAGCGTTGAATCAGGAACATTTGAGTGATCGCATGGCCATATTCTTCGGAAGCGAGCTCGTCAAACACGATGCACCGATTCGTAAGGAATGTACCCAAACGTTCCAGCCACGGGGCTT
Source organism: Bodo saltans (assembly GCA_001460835.1). Taxonomy (NCBI): domain Eukaryota; phylum Euglenozoa; class Kinetoplastea; order Eubodonida; family Bodonidae; genus Bodo; species Bodo saltans. The sequence continues at coordinate 17,371 of CYKH01000227.1, read as the reverse complement.
GGGGCTCCGAAGGGTCAGTCGCTGCAGCAATGCACGTCGGGACGCACAACTCAATAGCACCCGCAGCATCGATGCACACGTTGAGTGCATTGTGGGACCATCTGTTGATGCTTGGGTATGTGGATCGAGGCGGATTTGGGGAGCCCACCTCGCGATCTTGCAGGACACACTGCATCGAGAGGGACGAGTCGACCGACACCACAAACCTTGCCGTCTCCAGAAGTTCTAATTGACGCTCGTGCGCAGGTAGCTGGGACACTTCGCAGCGGAGAGCGCCGTAGGCTAATTTTCCCAATGCGACTTGCTCCATGGTTGCATCGGAAAGGTTGTCGGTGGAAAGGGTTGAGCATCTTGTGAAGGTATTCCTGGCGTTCGAGTTTTGAGAAGCAATAAACACGGCTGTGATGACGCTCGAAAGTTCCGACATGGAGAGGTCCAAACCTGATCGGGTAGTCAAGTCAACGCTAAAGACGGCACCGTTGACGAGGAGGAGAAAGTGCCCAGATTTCTTCTGGGACACTCCGTTGCTGCTGCCGCTGGGCCACCAGCTGCTCAGTGATCCTCTGTCACTATCAGCAGCAAGACGAAGACTCCCGTCAGCGTTGGTTGGCTTGCCAGACGCAGTTCGATTCAATCCTTTGTCAAATGCCTGCGTTGCACTGTAAGGAAGTCGCACGAAGGTCGTTGACGCCACAAGCGCAGAAACCACGAAGGCAACATATTTATCGAGGCCAACGGCGGGAGTGGGAAGGGGCGGCAAGAAGGAGTGCGTCAACGTCATCCCGCAGCTCTTATGTTGCAGCGCTCGCCCCCATTGATATTGCGCCACGTCGCCGACACTCACGTCCTCCCATGCAGCGAGGGCGTCGTGGGCTGCTCGTAGCTCGTGCCCTTGAGACGAGGCGTCATGTGGCTGCAATGAGTGAGACACCTCGGCAAACGCAGCGGTGGCATCATCCAGGCGGCGGAGGGTGGACTCCAGGGAGGGAAGATGGGAGAATTGTGCGTCCTTTGACTGCCGTACCGCAGCGGTCACACGGGCCAGGCAACGCAAGCCAAAGCACTGGGCATACGGTCGAGACAACGGCAGTGACGACGAGAACTCTGTTCCAACTTGCAAGCGGATCATGTACAGTAAGCTCCTCGAGGGTGGCTTGCTTCGACCGTCTGTACTCTGTGCCGCATCGCCTCTTTCCGCAGCTAAGGACCTCAACACCTTTCCTAGCTCGAATTGATCTCTACGAACATCCCGTTGAATGTCATCGTGGGATCGCTTTTGACCAATCCGCTGCATCATGGACTCTACCTGCGCCTCCAATATTTGCTCCTCAAGCAGAGCGGCGCTCATTGTGTAACGTGTTCTATTTCAAGTGCCAAAAAAACAAAACAAAACAAAAAAAACAGTTTGAAGGTGCATCCAATGACAATCCCGCGAAAAGACTTAGGTGGGGGAAGGCACGTCACGGGGACAGAGTACATACGATTTTGTTCTGTGTGACACACTGTCAGGCTTGATCTCTACATAGTGCTGATAAGGTCGTCATCATCAAACTTTTGTGCTACGGTGACTCGTGTCGCGCTGCGTTCCACATTTGCAACGCGCTGGCCTTGCCATGTGTCAGCAAGAGCTGCAAACTGCTTGTCGTTGGTTTTCGTTGGTGCAAATTTCTCAATTTGCATTTTCCTGGTATTAACAGCGCGGTGGCTAACGGGATCTCTGTTTGGCGGTGGCGCTGGCGCCTGAATGAGGGATGGCGTCTGAGAAGCGAGTTGAGGTTTTCTAGCTGTCTGGGCCTGACCAAGGTCCTTGACCCCTTTGGACGCCGATTGTTGAGGGGCACGCTTGTTAGGGAGGCTCACGTCAATGGTGGTGTTCCCTTCTGCTCGTGTTGGCTCGACGTTTGCGGTGTTGTCTGTGTCATGCGGTCCCGAAGATTGATGTTCTGCGAACGCTTGCGCAGGTTCTGATTGACCTAACGTCCCTCGCAGCCTGAGGAATTCTTGACGCGACAACTTTGTTGACGGAGTCTTCAACTCCGCTGTCCTCTGTGGCTGGTTCGCTTCCTTAATCGTAACTCCACCGGAAGGGGCCACTTTGATTTGCATGGGCACATCACGAGCATCTGTAGAAATAAACCCCTCGCCTTCCTTTTGTGGCCGCTTCTTTTCTTCACCTCCCGGCTTTGTGGCGGCGTATGTGGACCGCCCTCTGCTTTTTTGGTTTCCTACGGTGACTTCCTGTGGAGGTTGCGGAGCAGGCTGCTGTGGAACTACAAAGCGAGGAGAGAGCGATTCGAACTGGGCGTTGACTTTGTTGTCATCTACGTGCATGAGAGGGATGACATTGCCAAGTTTATCAATAGTGAAGTTCTTCGGTGCAGTTTTGGGGTCATTCAAAGTCCGGGCGATGCGCGCGGCCTTCTTCTGGCTTTCCTCACGATCTGCAGCTATCTGGGCAAGCCCGTCTAAGTGGTGCTTCACTTCAGTTTCATCGGTGACGTAGTCAGGTTGGGACAACGAATCCACCTGAGCAATCGCGTGCGTGTCGCCCAAGCCGTGCCCCTTGTCTCCAGGGTTTCTGGCGTGGTGCACACGATGCGTACTTTTTGGGGAGGGGCCATTGGTGGCGGCGGCACGCATTGTCTGAGTGGCACCCAAGTCAATGCTGCCTCTTGAGCTTGGCTTGATGCTGCCACGACTGAATAGTGCTCGTGCATTGCCATCGTCCACTTGTTGCGACGACTGGCTGCTGGTGGGTCTAGAATTTTCCACACGTCGTCGGCGACCATTTGCTAGCGGCACTTCCACCTTGGCGGGTCGCATGTCTACCACGCGCCTAGAATGCTCTTCGGTGACAATGCGCTCTGCCGGGACATCTGGTCTCCAAGGGTCGTGGTGATGCTCGGAAATGGCACGCGACCCTTCCGACACGGCAAGCTCAGCGGTGCTGCGGTACCCTTCGTCTACCGGCACAACACTGGACGCGATGAGGTGCACCATTTCTGCCCACAGCGCACAGGCGGTGTATTCCACTGCAATGCTACCGAGAACTCGGTCCACGTGAATATCGCACGCTTTCTCAACAATCTCGTTGACTATCGTATCGATGTAGAACTGGTCGTTGGCTTTCCGGAGGAAGACGTCGCACAGAGATGACAGAATTCCTTCGTGCCGAGTAGTGGCAGGGCCTGGCGCAGGCGAGACGGCTGACACGGGCAACGTCGCTGCCATCTGTGCGTTTGCTTTGGCTACCATCCTGTTGCGGTTTCCTAGTAAAAAACTTTAAGCGTTACAAGAAGTGAAGGCATCGATGTTTATTGAGAAAACAACAGTGACATGAGAAAAAGAGACATTGCAATTAGTAAACATTGTTACTCCTCGCGGCGTTTTGGCTCAGGGAAGTCCAAACCACATACGTTGGCGGCGCGTCGTGTGCGTTCAATGTCGGTCTGCTTCACTGCATATGCCCCCTGCAGGCCTACGTATTCGGCAAGTTTGGCCTGGAGCATTTTATACTCGGGTTGAGCAAGTGGATTTTCAGGATTGGCCTCAAGTTCACCGAGGCGTGCTTCAAACGACATTTTTGTTGCGCACAGCGCCACACGAGTGGTGTGCAAGCCGACAGCCAGCATTGCAGTTCGTCGCATCATTGTGCGTGTGTAAAGATTCGCGCAGCCTTTTTTGAGCAAAGAAAGCAACTAAGAAAAAATTCTAACTCCGAGATATGTGACAACAACAGCAACAGCGACAAACAAAACAGCCCGATTGCAACAAAAGCAACACCTCATCGCCACGAAAAGTGTCACATTGGCAACAACTGAAATACAAACTTCATTGTTTGAACTCACGAACGAGGGCGCTGTTGCTGCTCGGCGACAATCGCGTCTACGTGAGTCAAGAGAAGTCGTCGCTGGGCATCATTCAGAAACATATCGTTGTTGTTGCCCTCCATCCAGCGGCACTTCCCCTTGAACAGCCGACGATTACACATCTGCTCGGTCACCAAGTCTCTCACGTGCAGCCACTCCGGAAACAGCGAGAAGGGGTAGAATCCCGGGTTGCGTAGACTTAACGTAATTAGTCCAGCGTTTGGGCGAAGGAAAATGCTGTTGAGGAGGTTGGCACCATGATTTCCAATAAAAATGGTTGTGCTGGCAATGTTGAGTTGCACATCAAGCTGCTCCGCCAATGAGCCCCCAAATTTAATGGCGCGCACTGTAGAACCTCGAGGGTAGCGAGCCGCCACATGGTTCGAAAGCATATGAACAAGCTCATCTTCGTCGAGGAGCTGACGTGCCCAGTCTCCCTTGCGCGAGGTAAGAACAATGTGCACTGGGGTCTGAGTGCTGATCGATAAGGGCAAAAGCGCCACAGGGGTCAGGCGGGAGGCAAGCTCGACAAAGGTTGTGCGAAACGCTCGTAGCGCACCTTGGCACGACGTGTAGCTAGTTGTGAAGGCTCCCATCGGAATGCTAGAGTTTATGGAGCGTTGGTCTGCAAGCTGGTGGTTGCCTCCGTCACCACGACCAACTTCGTTTGTATTTCCTCGAATGGAGTGGCGCTGCGCCACAATTTCCGCGTAGTGCGGATCTCCTCCCCACAACGGCTCGCAGTGGGTTGGATTGCCAACATAAAACGACTCAAACCGAAGCAAGTTGGCATCGTCATGGTGAGGAATAAATGGCTGAGTACGTGATATGGGGATGTCGTGATGCATCTGCTGATGTTCGCGTAGCAGCCCGTAAACACATGCGTTAGATGAATTCCGATGGCACGACGCGAGGAGAGAGCTTGGGGCAATCGACCCTTGCAGCAAGCCTCGCGCCTGCTCATTACTCGCCACCGTCAGCGCAAGATACATGGCTCCCCAAACTGTATCCATGCACTTCTCAAAACTTAGTGTGCAGCCCTTGTCCTTGAATCCGTACACAGAGGCACGAGGGCGCGATGTCACCACAGCAACCTCACCAACCGGCAACGCTGATTCATGCAGCGTATGGAACATCGGGAAGATGGTTTCTACCGCTACGTGATACACCGACAAGAAGTCCGTGGGGGGCTGAAGGTATCCGACGCGCTTTGTGATGGGGGTCAGGCCCGAAGGCCACGGAGGACGAACAACTTTATGGATAGTGATACGATCGACTGTGGGCTGAGGCCAGTTGCCAGACACCATCGGAAAGTACGCTGCGAAGGGTACCACGATCGTCTCTTCGCGATCCTCAGAGTTGCGTAAGAGTTGGTACCACTCCCCGTTCCAGTAGTAGACGTCATGAAGTAAAAGGCGGTGGAGGTGTGTTGCCACTTCTGGGCTGGCATCATGAGGCCCACCACGCCTCGGGAGTCCTGGGTCATAATGCCCCCCATGCTTGTAGCAGTTGAAGTCAGGTCTTGAATACTCACGCCAGTATTCTTGAGCAGGAGGAAGCGGAACTGGAGTCAATCGGGGCCCTTTTGGAGAGCCTTTTGGGGACGATGGAGTTTTCGGTGGCGGTGCATTCGAAGGAATGCGCTGTGTGACGGCGTGTAACCCCAAACACGATGGATGAGGTAGCGTGGGAATCACAACGAGCGGGTCTCGAAGTATGAGGTGTGAGCTCTCAACGTCTCTAATAATCACACTTCGCTCCGGTGCAATGGTGTTAGCTCGACCAGATTGTGGGCCAACCTGTGTGTGGAAGACAGGGCTTGCAACTAGATGAGAATCTGGTAGCGTTTCTTCTGACCTCGGTACGATGATCAGCATAAAAGCGAAACACAAGGACACAGCTCCAACGAGGAGGCGTCGGAATATCCTACTGCTAGGTGCGCTCCTAAGGATCATCCTTATAAAGTGGATTGTGCCTCTATGATATGGCTTCTCAACCACTTCTTGGAAACAAAAAGGCAACAAGCATTCCAATATTTGTTCACAAGCGCATCAGGTAGATGTGGTGCGTATCACACGCGCGAAGATTGCCGCAAAGGATTACTTTCTGCGCGCACGGTTGCGCTCCATGGCGTCTTGAAGAGCTTCCATTTCTTCCATGAGCGCCGACATCTCCTCTTCTGTTTCCGCAGCATCGATGCGCTCTTGCAGCTTCGTGATTTTGTCGTCTAATTGGGTGTCGTTTGGTCCAGACGAGACCGCGTGGTCGTCCGACTCCGCCTGAACACCGCCTGGGGCGGATTGAGGCATGACTGCGTTCCGACCGCGCTTGCGTTGCCGTAATTCCTTCTGCACGTTCATGCTCAAAGCGGCGGCGCCTGCTGAATTTTGTACAACAGCCTCAAACGTGCTACGCAGGATAGATACCGCGGCGCGTTCGACAGCAAGGACGCGCTGGAAGTTGATCAACTTTAGTTTCGGGCACAAGTACATCAAGAAGGATCGGAAGTGCTCGTGGCGCGCAACAGGATTAGAGCCGCCCAGGCTGATGCGCTCAAGCAACGGAAATTTGCCAAAAACGACAAGTTGATCCAACGATGAGAAATTATTGTCATCCGCGACAAAAGAGTGCAGATGCGGCAAACGTAGCGCAGCAGAGAGCGACACGCGCTGCAGTTTATTGCGATGTGCAATAAGTGTTGTGAGGCGCTTCATTTCTGGAATGTACTCCAACGACGTGAGACTGTTGTCGGTAAGATCCATGACATCGAAAGAGTCATCAAGTTGCAACAACGGACCCTCATCCAAAAGAGTAAGCCCGTTCCCACGCAGGTCCAATTCGCGTTCCCCTAATGGGTTCATGATCTGCGGAGAACGAAGGATCGTGCCTTCATCGAGCCGCATTTGTCGTCGAAACTACTGTGATTCGCAAGAAAAGGAAACAAAGCCAACGGCTTCACAACAGGCGAGAAGAGAGTTTCTTTGAAAAGGAAGTGAATCATATGGCTTTCTTTGGCTATTGAAAATGGAGTTGAATTCACACGCAAAGTTGGTTTCGATTAGGAACCCAAAATGCCACCGCAGTGACAACCCGTCACATCGGCCCACTCTGCATTGGTCAGGAACAGTGGTGGCGGGTCCATAGCGCTGATTGCGGCCTTCGCTTCACGAATAGAAACTGCTGCCCGAACACGCGTATGCTCTGCGAACGTTTGGGCTACATTCATAAACGCTTCCAAGGCGGCTCGTTCCAAAGTTTGCACGAAATCAGTCAGCCGCTCGTCGGATTCACTCTCAAGGTAGTCTCGCATTTGCCACTGCTCCCTAATGGGCGATGGGAACTCCGCTTCGTCTTGGTTGAAGCTTAGCTCCTCATCGGAGCACACATCCTCGGCAGCCATCAATTTCTTTTGTTGCGCATCGATAATGTCACGTCGTTTTGTAATCTTGCGCCAGCGCTGAACAGCGGCATTTGACACCTGAATGGCTCGACGCGTTTGTGGGGTGTTGGAGAGCCGGTCGTTCTCCATCAACCGAATTGTGGCAACGTCGGCCTCGATTGCTTCGATGCTGCCCTCTAGAATCAAGGCGGCTGGACATGAGTATAGATCTGTCGTCTTGCGAGCGCGACCTATGAAACCAGCCGCCACGGGCTCGCTGATGGTGCTCCTAGTGAAAGTCACAAACGTAGGAAGACGAGTAATGTATCGCCTGCCCACCTCACAAATGTAACCATCTTCACGAACTCGAAGGAACAGCACACATCGAGTACGATCCGCCAAGGAAGGGTACACAGGAGGAAACCCTGACGATAGAACCTGCGCCCATGGAGATATCTTCTCTCCAGGCGATCTGAGGGCTCTCATGTACATCTTCGCCATGTAGGCCAGCACAATGTATTGATCGTAGCCGACCAAGTTGGTGCTTCTGGGTGTGTCCCCTTGCATTCTTGGATTCAGCTCAATGAGGACCGGCACCTTCTCACCGGTGCGCTGGTCTGTCTTCACGCGCACTTCACAGTGTGAGCACCCATTCACAAGTTCCAACGCGTCCAGTGCAGCTAAGGTGTACTCTACCACCCTGCGCTCCTCCGAAGCGGTCTCTTGCAAAGTGGCGTGAGAAACAAAGTCTAATCGATCGTACAGCAACGAGGTGGACGATACGACAGGCCGCACAATGCCCTCCCGTGCAAGCTCCTTCTCCACGCTCGATCGGATTCTGTTGCTCACACAAACGTAGGGTACTTTTTTGCTGACCCAAACGTCGGTTGCGATATGAGCGCTGTGGCACGAAACAGTATCCACCACATACTCCTCACCATCAATGTATTCTTGTACCACCATCCACTCTGTCGTGGTTTGCTGTGTCGTCTCAAGTCCCGCAGCTAACGCGAATGCAACTTGCACTTCTTGTAACGAGGAGCAGAGTGTGACAAACTCTGATCCTGCACCAGTAGCGGGTTTGACGATGACAAGGCTGCCAGTGTTCAGCAAGTTGTTCGCGAAGTCCATTCCCTCTTCAAACGATCTCACCTTCATGGAACGAATGTAAGCCAAGCCCGCTGCATGCAGAGCATCGTGCATGGCACTCTTACACTGTCGCTTCTCGATGCTAGAGAAAGGATTGCCGAAACTTGGATGTATTCTGCAATCCCCAATGAGCCGCTCATTCAAATAGTCTACCAGCGGACACGCGCTATCGGTTGCGGTGACGACGCCAACAATACCTCCTTGACATTGTGCACGGCCAGCTGCATCGTGCGGCACCAAAGGAAATTCACCATCTACTATCATGTCTTGGTAAAACGCAGCCCAGTCTTTGCTCCGTGCGTAGGGGGCATACTCATCATACCGAATATAATAGGGAACCACGTGAGACTGTTGCATTAGATCCTCTGCCTGCATGTCCGAGAAAAATGATTTCATGTGAAGCGAACGAAAAATTTCTGTAAAGTACACTTCTTGCGCTTGACAGAAGCTGATCAAGATAAGAGTGAACCCGCGCTTTGAGAGAATCTCATCAGCAGCTGCTTCGATATTGTTCTTACACCGAAGTAACGCCCGCTCTGCAGATAGGAGACTGCATGCAGTTGCTTCGACGATACTTGAAACGAGCTCTGCCATGTGCTCGGCGTCTTGGAGTGGTGGTACGGATTCTTCTTGAAACTGTGGCGCCACGGGTGGTGTGGCTGCAGCATTCGGCGGAGGCGTGTTCCCGAATGCAGCGCTGCTCATATGTATGTGTTGTGTGACGTCAAAAGAACAATATTTGTGGACGTTCTGGTCAGCTGTGAGCAGATGAAAAAGCAACTTCAACAAAGAAGAGAGACAGTTTATTTTCTTCATGGATCAGCCAGCAAAAGTGACATGACAACTGTATAAAGCGCGTCGAAGGTTTTACGTATTGTACAGATTTGACTGGGCCTCTCTAGCGTTGTCGGCCGCCACTGGGGCCACCACCGCCGACAACGGAAGTGCTGAACATGACGGTCATTTTCAGTCCTTGTGAAGCCATCTTAGGCTCGCGAATTTTGATGAGGCGTTTGATCTCCTCGGCAACTTCATCACCTGCTTTGATGCATCTGAGATCAATGAGCTCGAGTGTTGTGTTGTCGCGGAGGTCTTTTACGATCTCGCAGCCCGCCTTGGTACCGATAGGGTTGAAACTGAGGTCTAACGATTGTAGTGTCTTGTTGCCGGGCGAGAGCGCCTTGGAGATGCTGACTGTCCCCTCGGGTCCGATGTTGTTGTGAGCAACGCTAAGGATTCGTAATGCCATGCTTCCAGCAATCATCTCGGCAACGCACTTGGCGCCCTCGTCACTGATGCCAGTCCATGAGAGGTCAACAAGTTCCAAGGTCGAGCTCGTTTTCATTTCTTGGAGCAACATCGCACTGCCGCTGCTCTCTAATCGGTTCCATCCTAGCAACAGCTCCCTGAGGTCACGGTTCTCTGCCAAAGCCGACGCCATATCTGAGCCAAAGGTAGCACCGAGGTCATTCTTTCTCAAGTCTAAGTGGCGAAGAGTGGTATTCGTTTTTAACCCCTCTGCAATGTAACGCCCATCACGATCGCTAAGACGATTGCGGCTGAGGTTTAGCGTCAGGAGCCGCTCTGATCGAGCAAGGAGAGCTTGCAGTGCTGGACCGACAGCACTTGTCTGCATGAGGGCAACTGTTTTGTAGCCCAGGGCGTTTCCACTCAGGTCGACGTGGACGAGGTGTGAGCACGCGTGCAGCACGGAGATGCCTCCGCCAGGGGACATGTGATTACCTGCCATGTGCAACTCACTGTAGATTGCTTTCCCCTCCCGCTGCCGATCCTGCAGGAGCACGTGGGATATGCATTGTGCGCCGGCATCCCCAAGCTCTACTCCTGTGAGCTCGAGGACACCAATGCGACGCTGCAATGACTTCATACGCACATCAAATTCTGGATCTCGGTCTTCGGGGTGCGCGTAGCACTTCATGTGGAGCGCTCGATGACGGTGGGGGCATGGGACCTCGGTAGAGAAACAAGGATGGCTGCGCTCAAGTCTGTGCTCGGGAACATCCTGGAGGCGGCATGCGCGTCCATCTACGCATTCTGGCACCAGAAAGAATTCGTGCCCACGAATCGCCGCTTCATACTGCTCCTGCAACTCGTCGAGGGCGTCGAGGCGACTGCACACTGAATCAATGGGAAACATGAAGAACGGAAAGTCTTTTGCTCTCGTACGGAAGGCCGCTGATCCCTGTCGCTTAGCGGCATTGTCATTAGCGTTAGAGAATGTGAAGTCTTCCAACTCCTGCAGAGCCTCAGCGATACGCGCCGCGTTGATGTCACCAGATGCTAAATTCCACATGGCGCTCTGCGGCCTGGTCGACTCGTCGTCGTTCGTGACGAAGCTATCGGCCGAGTACGCTTCCACCCACTCCAAGTCCGCCTCCAATGCAGCGGTGACTGATTGAATGAGAGACTCCATGTAGGACGCAACGCACCCTGCCGTGATACCCTCCCCATCGCCACCACCGCCGCCAACCAGCAGTGCTTGAGGTGATACATCGAAGCCCATCAACTCCAGTTGATCGAGGCAGGTGTTGACGAGCTGCTCCTCGTTGTGCTCCACATGGGCGGGCGGTGCGGCCAATTCTGCTGGGGGAGCGTCGCTGTCTGACGGGTGGGCGTTGGCATCAGGGGGCGGCATCACGGCAGTGCTATCAATCACAGCTGCTTGCATCGCTTCCGAGAGACTGTCTGCAAGGCGCTCGCGGAGGTCCTGCAGCTTCTCGAGCATGCGAGCATTTCGAGAGCGAGGATCTCGAACACTCTCTCGTCGCGTCATTCTTCTATTCCCTTGGGGTTTGCCATTGGTAGTATCATCGTTGTTGCCTCCGTTGGTGGATTGCATCTTTCTGTTCGGTGCTAGTGGCATCGCCACGCGGAGAAGCTCAAGAAACGCAGGGAATGGCAACTGTGATACGAAGGCGCCTGAGTGCACGCATGACTCAGGGGCGTGGGGCAACAGGATTGAAAGCAACACTCTCTCGTCGCGTCATTCTTCTATTCCCTTGAGGTTTGCCGTTGGTAGCATCATCGTTGTTGCTTCCGTTGGTGGATTGTATCTTTCTGTTCGGTGCCAGTGGCATCGCCACGCGGAGAAGTTCAAGAAACGCAGGGAATGGCAGCAGTGATACGAAGGCACCGGAGTGCACGCATGACTCAGGGGCGTGGGGCAACAGGATTGTGGTAATATCTTGAGGCGAAAACACAACACCGCAATCAGCGAGGGCATTGCTGATGGACTCTGAGGCAATACCACTCCCAGGTGCCGTCTCGAAGCTGCTGAATGCTTCCTTGTAATGGTCAATGGAAGTTTGAGAGAAACGCCCTTCGCTAAAGCTTGGCTTCATTTTGTGGGAGTGTGGTGGTTCTGATTCTCTTAGCAAACTGACTATTGGGCAAAAAGGTAGGTTTGACAAATGTTTGAAGCACCAGCGCCGCACAATCAAGTCTCAGCAAATGCATTCTTTTTTTTTTTTTTTCTTTTTTGCACTAGCCACTATTTGATGGCGTTGCGGTTGTGGAAGTCAAAACTTTCCGGTAAGCTTTCAGTCTGCCAGTGTCAGCATCGTAAACAGGCTCGAGTTTGTAACTCATAATATCTTGCGTGGGAGTTGCGCCTGACATGTGCTGCTTCATGGATTCAGGCACAAGACTTTCCATATTGTACACAATCAAACAGGCTCCTAAACACAGCGGACCCATGATGACGAATTCTCGGATTCCGGAGGGAATTTTCGTCATGTACACATTAGCAATCTTCGCGAAGATCGGATTCTTCTTTGGTCGGGGGGTGTGGTTGGCCACTCCAGGAGCTGCTGTTGCAGAGCAGCAACGAAGTACATTTCGTGAGAACATTAGAAATACTACACTGAAGACAAGAACTGATGTAATGCAGGTGCAGAAGAATATGTTTTATGCCATACAAACACTACAGTGAAAGGTCTCAAGGGATTTCCTTCAAACAAACTTCACACGTTTCAAACTTTAGACAGTGTTAATCGGGTCGTCGTCAACTTTAACAGCCGACTAAGGCAGAGCTAGGCTCTATCGTCAGGGCACTTTTGCGAACATGAGTTATGCAGTGGTAAATTCGAGAGGTGCCTCTTTGGTAAGAACCGTCTTTGTTCCATCCGCAGTCTCGCTGATCACATGAAGCACGACCGATGCGTGATTCGTATCGCTGACGACAAACGTTGCTTTTACGGTGCCGGAAGGAAGCTCAACGGTGGTGGATGAGACTGCCTGTACGGGAACACTTTCTCCCTCAGCTTGTCCTGCTTGAACTAGGACAGGGACGAGTTGGGCGGCAGTCAACGCTGCAGGGAACGCGACACTTACGTCCGCAGGCAGGGGCGTGCCACTGCTGAACAACGTCGTGAGGGACGCTTGGGGCACCAGTAGAGCGCCATCCTTGACTGGGGCATCCGCAATCGCCGCAGCGGGCAGGAAAATGCTGCACCCCAAGACGTGAATGGGCTGTTCTTCCTCTAGTGGAGCACCGGCCTTGCTGGCATTCAAGACCACGGCCTGCGTGCAGGCACCGACAGCACTCACTTCATCGGTAGCAATTTGATCGAGGACAGTGACGGTTGTCGCGACGGTGGCACTAAACTTTCCGCTTGCAGCGCGAGATGAGATGGAGTTCTTCACGTGCTGAGCAAGCAGTGGAATTTTCAAGGCACCACCGGCCAGCACGACGGCATCGATAGGGTGGGCAAGACCCTCCTCAGCAACCTGCTCCAACAGACCTTCTAGCAGCGCGTCGAACGATGCAGGAAGACCTTTGTCACGGATGGCAATGTCGATCTTCATCCTCGACATCGGCTCCTTCAAATCCATGCCCTCGCAAAACGCCTCAATCTCAACGCTTGTCATGGTGGCAGTGCTAAGAATCATCTTGCACTCCTCCGCTGCGATCAAAAGCTTACGCATAGCTCTTGCGTTGTCGGTTGGGTCCATACGAGTTTTCTTTTGGAAAGCTAGTGCGATTTGGCGTTGAAGTTCCTTATCAATCACGCGGGCGCCAAATGAGTACGAGACGCTGTGAGAGACGTATTGAATTGCGCCGCCAACGAGGCCCATGACGGACAACGTGCAGGTGGTGGCACCCCAGTCCACTACGAGGGCACATCGGTGGGTCTTGGCCTCGAGGAGAGTGCTTTGGTAAGCGAGGACAGCGGCGTCATCTGCATAAATCACTTGGATCGTTGTGTTGGTGAACCCTGCACTTTCAACAATCGCCTTGACGCCTTCGATGGGGAGGTATCGAGGGACGCTCAACACAACGGACTGCATCGGGGCATTGCCACAAGCACCGTCGACTGTGGAGGACTTCATGCGGGCAAGGAACTGCGATAGCAAGTTTGTGGCCTCGTGCACGGTACCCTCCTCATCGGTGAGTCCAGAGATCTCGACACGATCGTCGAACTCACGAACGTTGACGTCGCATGAGACACGGAACTTCCCCTCACGGACAACATCTGCGGAGGAGAGTGGCAGTAAATGGGGGACTGTCTGCATGGGGTAACGGACAAGCGCTCCCTTGGCACCCTCACCGATCAACACTTCTCCAGCAACGATGGCAACATATGTAGGTGTGGCGCGGTGACCGGCGTCGTTCGCGACCACCTCGCAGCGTGTGGCTCCGGCGGGGCAAGTGGCCACAACAAAGGACTCACTTCCCATGGACATACCAACGGCAGCAGCAACGCTCATTGCGCGATGTGGCGAATACTAAAAGCTTTCTCGATTGCAAATAACAACAGAAGGAAGGGAAAAGAATTGTTAACGAATGGGGATTGCGTCATAATTCCTTGCGAGCCCAGTAAAACTGATCTCGACGACGATACATAATCGTGGTCGTTGTGACATTCGTACAAGAAAGGCAAATGAGGAGCAACAAATGCGGTGGGGGTCACAGATTTGGTCAATGTCAGTAAGACAACGCAGCTATCTTGTTTTGTCTCTGTGCCTCGACGCTGCTAATACTTTCGAGCTCTTTGCTGATATTAGCGAGGAATGCAGCAACATCGTCCATATCTGCATCTACTTCAAGTGGCACAACGGTCGAAGGTGGAGAGGGATCTAACGGGCTACTTTTTCCTGAAACATCAATCACGTCGGTGATCTCATCATTTGCATAGCTACTGACACTGACTCGGTGAGCGTACAGTGGCTCGCCGCTGCTTGCCGCAGCCGCAGTTGTGCGGTCTGGTGTTGGGGGATGTTCATCAAACCGAAGTTGACGTTGGCGGAACTTAAGGGATCGGGGTGTCCCACTACCGTTGCTATTTCCTCCAGCTGGGTTATTGTGGGACGCGCCATGCTGCTCGAATACCTCCACCATAGACTGAAGTTGCTTCTCTTGTTTACGAATGCGCTGCTCTAACGTATTCACTACTTTGGTGTGCTGTTCTGTAAGGTGCTGAGTTTGCTCTTCTACCAGGAGCCGCTGCCGCTTTTCTTCGGCGAGTGTTTGGCGTAGGTTCTGCACGTCTTTCATAGTGTCTCTGGGAGTGGCCGCGTCGCTTGCCACCTCAAGGTCTCGTTTGCTACTCGATGCTTCACCACCAGCCTCAGCGCGGCGCTTCCACATCTCTCGTTCACGCGATAACTGCACGATTGCCTCCTTCTGCTCCTGGACGATTTTATCGAGCTCTTCAATGCGAGCTTTAAAATGAACTTCAACCCGTCTCACAACACGCTCGATCTCTTCCGCTTTTAACGCTCGCTGGTTTGGGCTGCTCTGGTTGCCCCCAGAAACGGCGAGAGGATTCTCAGCGATGTAACGCTCAATATTGTGCGACAAGGTAACCAAGTCCGTCAACATGACGCCAATGTTCTCGTCCGATGGAGGCGAAGAACGAGGACGATGATTTGCGTTGAACGCCGACGCGGATGGTGAGGCGTGACGCTGGGGATAGTGCGCGGATGCAGATGGTGAGGCGTGTCGCTGATACTGCGAAGGAGTTGGTTGTTGTCCCCCCTGCACTGCTCTTCCAAACTCGACTCTACTCCGCGTCACCGTCGGCGATGTACCTCGACGATGAGGCGGAGCGACAGGCGTCGTCGATCGATTGTACATTTGGGACGATGTTGTGAACGGTGGGCGCTCAGAGTAACGGTTAGGAGTGGATCTCCTCATTGCGTGTGTGTGTCTGTGATGTCTATCTAATCCACTTCTTTGCTACAAAAAAATGTAACCGACAACTGTGCAAGAAGGAAAGGCTGCAAAAATCTACACACACACACACACACACAATGTAAGTATTCGTCCAAAGAACGACTTCTTTCGAATGCGCCACCGGCATGGCGAGCAAACAAAACACAATTGAGAATTTCTTTAAAACGCTAGTTCTCCACCCGGCGTCAGTTGACTATCTGTGTGGTTTCACACACCAAACAACCAAAGAGACACTTCCTTACGGTCCTACAAGATACCTACGGGCACGACTTTTTCACCCTCCTCTTTCGTAAGCTTCTGGTGCTTTCGAAAACCTTGATCCAAAGAGGAGCTCCTCCTTTAATCTTTGTTTTTCTTGTCCTTCTTGTCCTTCTTATCCTTCTTATCATTTTTGTCCTTTTTGTCCTTTTTGTCCTTCTTGTCCTTCTTTTCTTTTTTGCTCTTCTTTTCTTTCTTATCCTTCTTGCTCGTTCTTTTCTTTCTTGTCTGACTTCTCCTTGCGATGTTTCTTTCGCGATGGTTCTTCATCAGAGTCATCATCAAAATCCTCGTCCTCCTCATCACTATCATCCTCTTCGTCATAGTCGTCGTCGTCCTCCTCGTCGTCATCTTCACCGTCATCGTCACCAGCAGCCTCCTCAGAGGGAGCTCCCTGGACGGTTGTCTTGGTGCCGAGGAATTGCAATAGGTTTCGAAGCTCTTTCTTGTCGATGCCGGTAAAGATGTACTTTTCCCCGTTATCGAGCAGCACCTGGATGCCAAAGGATGACCCTCCAGCACTGCGCTCATCCATTTCGATCTTCTTAATCGACTTGTAGCGGATGCGCACAGGGGGGCGATGAAGGAACAGTAAATTGTTGCCTAGGACATAAAGGAGGCCATCCGCACCCTTATGCATGCACCGCAATGCGTTCGTCGTGTTGTCAGCAACGGTGACGAAGTCTTTGTTGACGCCACCGATCACGGGCTTGCTGACGATTGCCTTGAAGACTGCAGCGACAATGTCGCACATCTTTCCTGACATCTTTGGTGTGACCAACTTTGCAGATTCCTCGCCCAATGCTGCGACAATATCCTCTTGAGACTTGAGTTCCATCGCCCATTGGTGGCTCTCACTGAGGACTTGATTGTTAGCAAACGTGAAGACTAGGCAGCTGAAGTCAGTTGCCCCAATGCGAATCTTGGACTCAAGGCACGCAACAAAGTACTGAGCCTCTGCGTGGGGAATGTCCACAAGGAAAAAGTTGCCAATGGTCTCGTGAGAAACGGAAAAGGCAGCTTTCTTCTTGGTGTCGAAGAACTGGATGCCCGACTTGCCAAGGGTGACAGTGAATTTCCCCGAGGGCTGGGACACCACAAGCTCTTCAAACACAGCAAGGGGCTTTCCAATCTCAGCAGTCACGTTACCAAGGATTGCAGCCGCCTTACCGTCAACGAGACCAGCGCTTTCCAACGCAGACTGGACGGCGACTTGCATCTCTTTTCCAGCCTCTTCTGTCTGTTCAAAACCCACGCACGTCTTGGGAACGGCAAATCTCATGTTCTGAAAGACAATACCTCCTGTCGTATTTTCTGGTTGATCGCGCATCTGGAGGACCATCTCAGTCTTGTTACCTGCTACAGCACGGATTGCTGTCAGTGGAACTTTAAACAAAAGGGCCTCGCTTGTGTCAATGGTACTGCGGAACTCCACCGCGTTGGCATTCACGCCAACGGCACCCCAATTTTGACACTTGCTCATGTCGCTTCGCGATCGATTCAATAAAGTACAGAAAC
>CYKH01000224.1:0-23225 GCA_001460835.1 Bodo saltans | reverse complement strand
AGGGCAATGATTGATGACCTCTGCAGGCACCATTTATGAGATTGTTCTATGAAAATGCCACCATACGATGGCCATGCCCTTTTTGTGTGGCACCAATCATTCTTTCCTGCTGCATCATTCACTCTGCGTCACCGATCTCCGTGACGCCTGCGTACAGTGTCTCCGTGAGGTTGTCTGTGTGATTGCTGTCCATCACGACAGTGGCTGCGACACGTAGAGTTTCACTTGGTGCGGAAACACCAAACTCAACCGTTGATGCAAGTTCGTTCGTCGTTAATCCGACTAATCCGGTGGCGTCATCGTCTGTTCGATTCACATCATCAACAGCATTAACAGCATTGTCGTGAATCTCGTGACGGACCTCATCGACGTCCTCCTCGTCGCCACCCGGGAACATCGAGTACATGACGGTGTCGTCAAGCTGCTGTCCCTGAATGTGCGCGAGCATGTCATCGTCCTCCTCGAAGTCGTCCTCCCCATTGTTGTTTTGGTCATAGCTGTTGTTGTTGTTGTCCATTTCAGCTTGAAGTGTTTGCTGCTGAAGTTCTGCTTGACGCAGCTGCCCGTCGTAGTAGTCACTTCGTCCTTCATTCATTGCCATTGCGGTCTCCTCCTTCTGGCGACGTGAGGCATATCGTTCTTTCATAATGCGCGCTTTCCGATTTCGTTCTTCGTTTTCAAAATCCGCAAGATGTGCGTACGCTTCTCTGCCACAACGCAGCAGTAGCTCAACTGTTTGACGAACAGGTAGCTTGACAAATTGAGTGTGGTTGAAGTCGTAAAAAGACGCGACTAAAGAGTTGAGCTGAGTTCGATGATAATTGGCTTTCTCCGTCTGGGCACGGCCTTCGCTTGTTTCAAGGTAATGACTAATGTGCTGCTGGTGAGCTCGAGGAGTGGCTAAAGTAGCAGCATCGCCGGGAACAGCCGCAGCAGCAGCTTTGGGGGAGGAGGGGATCGGTGGCTGGTCGTTGGACTGTTGTGCGGAGGGGTCCTCGAGCTCCCTAAGAAACTGATCGATGTCCACTGGCTCGGGGCGATGCTGCGGCACCGCAGTTTCATCATTCACAACAACAGCTGGTGGTGCGGTATCACCCTCTCGAGCACCAGCAACTGGGGGGATCGGCACAGCAGGCGTATCCGCCAGCATGCCAAGCAGCTTCAAATGCTCGCGTGCCTCTTCGATCCCGGTGGGAGGATACATCAAGATAGGATTGGCCTCCACAGAGGCGTGAAATGATTGCATACCTTTCAAGTACATATGATTCTTGAAGTTGCCAAAAGAGGAAATATCTCTGCGACGCTTCTTTGCTGCCGCGGCGACTTGAGGAGGTGGCTGTGCAGGACCTTTGGTTGGTGAAAACATGTTGTGCTCTAAATCAGCTAAAAAAAAGTAAAAAGAAAAAGTGATCATTTTTCGTTGTCTCGCCAAGAAACATCACATACAAGAAAATGGAGCTGAAATCAACTGTCAAAATAAAAAAAGATTCAACAAAACAAAACAAAAAACACGAATGGAGAACCACAATACATCGTTGATCGCCCATCTGACTGATCAATCATCATTTGGTACTGCTGCATTCGCTTTCTTTTGTCTTTTCCCCGCCACCACAGGGCCCCTCTCACTCTCTTTTTTTATTTTTTGAAGTGTGCGGCAATCTCACGTCGAAGAATTCGCGCTACAAGTCATACTTGTCAGCGTTTTTCGAGAAGAGGCCTGCACGAATGTTCTTCCAGTTGAAATCGTCGCTGGGGCTTCGATCGCTCTTGGAATAATGATACGGGTCCTCCTCCCAGCGCTCATAGCGCCGCGCATCATGAAACCCGGCGTCGAATGCGCGCAGGAGTTCTTCCTTCCGCGACGCCGAGCCAAGGTTTGGATAGAACGCCTGGAGGACTTGCCATGGAAACGCCGAGTGTGTGTTCGCAATAAATCCGTGACGACCAAAGAAATTGTTGTGCCTCGTCTGTTTACGGTTGTACTTGTACCCGCAATAGCCGTGAATGTGAACGTGTCTGCAGTATTGATCCAGTTCTGATGACAGAGACATCAGAGTGCCTCTTAGGACGTTATCTGCGTCACGAAACCTCATTGGCTTGTCCATGTTCGGTGCTGTGGCGGCGAGAAGGTTTTGTTTCAAATCTTCCCAATTGTCCCAGGCCGCGATGTGGTGACCGAATTGAATGTTCTCTTTTGCTTGCTGCATGTACCCAGGGTCTCGGTTCGAAAAGCCGATCGTCAAGGCAAGGCGCCCATTAACAAGCTGAACTGCATTTTTGGGGAGCAAAAGGTCAATTGCGCTGTTCATGGTGGCGAGTCTCTTTTCTTCATCGGTGACATGGAAGAGAGTTTCAAGGATTTTATCGCGCACTTTGTCGATGTTGACATGCTGAGGACCGCACGCAAGTGCCGTTGCTGCAATCGAGCCGGAGCCCGCGCCTAAAATAAAGCTCTTGGCGAGCAAGTCCTTCTTCTCCTGTTGCAAAAAGAGAGCGACACCTAGAGAGTATGTGACGAGAAAGCCCGCGCCGCCAAAACTAAGGACAACCTTCGGCGGTGTTTTGCCTACCTCAAGGATGGTGGGAGTCTTAGCGCGCACCTTCTTTATCCACTCTTTAGGCACTGTGCGGGACATTATTATTTCTTCCTACCTTAACCAGCAAACAAAAAACAACAAAACATTCGAGCAAAATGTCAAATACATTTGGTCGCCAGGGCAGCGAACATAGACGAATGACGAGGGTCATTTACGGGTTTTTTTGTGTGCTTCTCTCCAGTAAGTTAAACGTGTGTGTGAGTGTTGATGTTGTAGTGTGCTTTATCAGCCGGAAATGTGCTTCTTCTATCACTCAGAAGGAGCAGGTCGCTTCTTTTTTGTCCCCATTGCAGTTGAAGAGGTCTTCTTCTCTTGTTTCCGCTTTACAGGAGCTTCGGTCGACTCTTTACGAGCAGCTTTCCGTTCGAGAACTTGAGACGTTTTCTTCTTCTTGTCTCTGACCTGCGTGCGATCTGCCGCACCAGAGCTGTACGCTGCACGTCTCATTCTGGAGGCGGTCTCTGCCTCATCCACGTCGTTGATACGATTCACTGGGATTACTATTGTCTTTGCCCCAGAGTCACGTTGACGTTGGGCACTTCGTTGCGCAGAGTAGTGGTTTCCTGACAAGGCGGATCTAGCCGGTTGGATGGCATTCGAGGCGCAAGCTGTGTTGGGCTTGAAGTCATCAATGCCTAAACTGGGCCCATGAATAAATGACGATGTGATGTAATTGGTAGACAGGTTGGCATTCTGCAACGTCTTACGGAATCCACCTTTATTCGGTGGCGCCAAGAACGCTCCTCCTGCTTGCGGCGCTGCAGGTGAAGTGACAGCTGCTGTTGTTGTTGACGTGACGCCGTCCACTTCGGTGCTACCCTCCGCCCCAACGGATGATTCTGCGTGAGGCGATGCGGATGGCACGTTAGTTGTCGAATTCCTTTCCATGAATGATTTCTGCGACGCCAACTGCAACGCTTTCAACCGGAGCAAATCTTCCACCGCGCCGTCATCATTGAAAGTGATCTTAATTCCCATGGATGCAAGAAAGAGGTCCTTCGTCTCCTCGCGGCGCTTTCTTGCACGTGATGCCACCCAAGACGGATGCACGGTAAGATAATTGTAGCGCATGCCGTTTTGTTTGGCGTGTTTGATGGCCTTCTTGATCACCAGCTTCTCGGAGATGACGTCAAGTGGGTAGGGTCCTTGCTGGTACCACTGACGCTTCTCATCCATAAGCTCATGAGGTTTTAATTCTTTCTGCGCGGCCATGGCTGCTTCTTGTTCTTTGGTCACGGTGAGGTGAAGGAACTCACGGACTTGTTTGCGGGACATGCCGTCGAGCTGAAGTCCACGCTTTTGAGCTTCGAGCATCGTTTTTTGATGCTTACTGCGCTCACCAAACGGATCGTCCCAGTCAACATCCACCGCCTCTCCGCGCTCCTGGGCCGCCTTCATGCGCTTTAGCTCGCGCTCTTGCTTTTTCTTCTTTTGCTCTTCCTTTTCTTTCTTCGCCTTTGATTCTCGTGAGGATTTTTTCATGGATGCGGAGCCAAAGAGGTACGAGAAGGTTGACCCTTCCGATTGTTCGTGGTCCATGCACGTCGGCAGTTTCACTTGAGCACCTCCCTCTGTCATCTTAACGCCGGAGATGAACCCTTGCCATTCGCGTTGCCATTGATTTTCGCCCTTCTCGACTGCGGCAGAGTATCGGCCCCCACCGCCACCGCCACCACGACCGGTTGATTGTTGCTTTGAGTGCCCGCCACGTGACGGCGCCCTAGAGGTTCTCATATATTTCTTTGCTTGTGAACAAACAATAATCGAAGAATCGTGCCGACACACACAGAACACGGAACAAGCAAGTTGGCGAAAGGAAAACTTTGTTTGTTACACATACACACACACAACATGAAATCTTCAATTTCAGTGCCCCACCATCGTCACCAAAACAAGGAGATTTTCCAATTCTCTACCGTTTTCTTTTTTTCTTTCTTCCTGCGATGTTCAACATTGTTCGATCGGGGGTAATTTCCTAATGTGTGTCAGACATGGCGGACCTGGGCACATCACCACTGGTCGGCGCAAGACTTCCAGCGCCAACGCTGCCTGTCACAAGCGTGGAAGCACTTTGTGCAGACGATTGGTTGAGCTCAAGACGTGTTTGAATCTTTGCGACAAGAGGCACGTCGATCAACGTAGAAGCCACATCAATCACGCGTAGCTTCGGCATCGACGCAACGAGACTCAGAAGCTCGCGTCCCGCTGAACGCGTGATGTTGTTCTTCGAGAGATCAATCGCCGTGAGTGAGGGATGTGCGCGTACGGCATGGCAAAGGGCTCGAATGGCATTGTTCTTGAGCCCATTATCCGCAAGTCGAAGCGTTCGAAGGCGATACAGGCGTTGGAGGACTGGAAGAAGGGGACTAAGTCCAGCGTCACCGACGTAGTTGCCGCTTAAGTTGAGCTCAACGACTTCACTGTCTGTGGAGATTGTGCTTAGCAGCGCCACCACGCCGGAATTTGGTTTGCAACGCATTTCCATACAGTGGGCAACGTACTCACTCCTCAATGGCGTCGCGTCCGCAAACAAATTTTTGAAGGTGGAGAATTCTTCTACACTTTGAAGGACACGAGTTCTGAAGTCGTTGAGGAACTGCTGGTGCTCCTTGCGAAGTGTGTCTTCTCTCAGTGAATCGCTAGCCACCGTCGCCGTCGTAGCGGTGGTGGTTTCAGTGCCTGATGTCGTCGTCGTGGATGGATGTCCATCGGTGCTGGCAGTCTGCAGGTTGCTGTTGCTGTTGCTGTGTTGGTGTTGAATGTCGTATTCAAGTTTAAACACAACATCAATTGCTTGTTGAAGAAACTCCATTCCTTTGCCTTTGTAGACGTCATGGTACAACGTGTCAAGTCTGTTGTACTTTGCAAAGGGCTGCAGATTGATGTCCGGCGCGCTAGTAGGCCGGCCTCTGGAAGGGCGAGATGTTGATGATGTTGGGCGAACACCACCGTCGTCGTCATTAGCAGAAGAGTCAGGGTGCAGGAACACAGGTACTGTGGCATCTGGTGGTGTTGGCACCAATGAGCGGTTGACGTTATTGCTATTGTTGTTCGCATTGTGGTAGGGAGACGCACCAGGGCCACCTGGACTCGGTCGCTGTTCCGTCGGGGAGACTTCATCGTCTGAATTCAGCAGTTCACGATGTCCTGTGGTGACCGCTAGTTGTCGCAGGTCTGCTTGCATCTGCCGCTGCGTTTGGTAGAACACCTCCGTGTCTTTGGTCAGCTTGGTGCGCATGGACACTAATTGTTGTTCTTGACGCTCTACAGTGCTCTGCAGCTCTCGCTTTTCACGATTGGCTTTATCCAGGCGACTTTTTAAGACCATTATCTCGTCTTCCATCTCACGAGTGCGTGGGTCACTGCGGTCGTCGAAGGCGCTGTGCATCAAACGAACATCGTACGCCTCATCTGCGGAGGGGATAAGAGGCCGCTGGTGTTGTTGTTGTTGTTGGTGAGGAGACACTTGTTCGTCTGCAGCTTTGTGCACACCACGACCACCACCGGCGGCGCTTGCATCGACGCTGACAGTTCTGTGGCGGTTGGCCATCCCTGGAGAAGTGGGTGGAGCAGGAGACGTAATCCGTTCGAGGGCGGTAGGAATGGCAATGTTATTGGCGGCGAGAATCGTTTTCGTCTCGCGAAACAAATCGCGAAGTCGATCTGCCTGGCGAGCGACGAGATAACTCGGGACCCAATCACTGCGCTTTGCAAGACTCACCTCCTCAAAAATCATTTTCGAAACCAAGTCGCATGCTTTCGTTGCCTGCAACGCAATGGTGCGATAGTCCACTCCGCTGATCAGGATGCACAATTGTTCAGCCGCTTTGTAAACTTCCACTTCGCTGTTAGAAGCTGCTCGACCACCGCTGAAGTTGTTGTTGTTGTTGTTGGTTGGGAGAATCACGGGCATCGTATTGGTATCAGAGGCGCCGCTACGAGCAGTGCTCCCAGCAGCACCAACGGGCGATAGCGTCTCTCCCCTGGGGCTGACACGTTCGCTGCGTACTTGATAGCTGTCGTCGATAGCGAGCATCTCGCCGTTGGCAGGCAAGAACACGGCAACACCAGCAGCACCACCCGACCGACCAGCAGGGGGCGGTGGCGCCAGAGAGCTAGTAGAGGGACTAGAGCGCGCCGATCGAACGAGAATGCCAGCTGTTACGGGCGTGGCACCGCCATCTTGCTGCCTTCCTGCCGCACTTGACTCTACAAAGCGATTGTAAGCGGCGCTAAGTTCCTTAAATTGTTCCTGAATAGATGTGGTCATGTTTTCTTGACTTTTGTACCTTCAACTGCTATGACAACAACAAAAAAAAAAAACCACACCCCAGTACGAATAGAGAAAAAACAAACGCGATCATGTAAAAGAAGGTCATTTCTGTTCCTTTGGTGTGTACACAAAAAGTGAAGTGAATGGGCCGTTGGTGACAATTTTACCCGTAACACTTTGAAGGGAGCGGCTAGGCGGCAGGTGAGTGAGGTGAAGAGGACGGCGACGGCTCTGCAACTTTGATCAAAAGCAAATCCGTTGGATGATGTGGCGCCTCAATGTTGGCCAACGCTGATGATGACGATGATGGCTCCAACAACGCACTCTGTAGCTTGGTTTCAAATCCGCAAATAAGACTGAGGAAAGCAGATTTGAGAACAACGACGCGCATGAGAGAAACATCTTGCTCCGACCATGATGAAGGAGGGTGGCGTTGGATCGCCTCCGCTTCCATACCTGCCTTGCGCAAGCTATCGTAGAATCGGTCGTCGTCTACTTCAAATGCTAAGGATCGGTGACTCAGCGCTTTCCAGAGGAAGGGTGCGTACGGTCGCTTGTGAAGTCCAGTCTCCGTGAGAACGGCAGCGATGCGACGAAGACACACAACCTCCGGCTTTGTTGCGTGCTCATCTAACGCAAAGTGCTGATGGGAGACACTGTAGTCTAAGCCAACCGCACAACACTCTAACGCCAGCGAGAGTTGCAGAAAAAACGCAGCCTGGCGATTGTTGTAGGCAAACATGACTTCCATGAACTGTCGAATACGAAGATCACTTGACTTCAGCGCGCGGCAGGTGGTGTAAATATTGTGCATGTTTTCGAACACCACTTCCTTTGCCCCAAGTTTACGCTTCAGGAAAGTCAGGAGGAAATCTGCAGCGGGGATGTACGCGTGTCCACTGTTCTCGGCGGTTGCATCGGCCAAACGCTTCGCACGGTAAAAATTGCCGATGTATTTTAAGAGCCACGCCGATGAACGCATCGATGTGGCCTGCATAGATTCGATTCGACCCGATAATTTGAGAATATTCTGCCGGAGCTTCTCGTTGGCAATCTTAAAACCTCTCTCCAAATTGTCGTCCGTCGAGTTTGTGTCGATAATGGTGTTGATAGCTTTCGTAGAGTTGATCCGAGCAATTTCATCGGCATGAATGGAAGGTCGGCCACCACCACCTGCAGATTGTCGCTGTTGCTTTGCTGAGAGACCTCGGTCACCACCGCCGCCACCTACGGATTTTCTCGGATCCGATCCGGCAGGGGGCTTGGGAATCTTGGTGATATCGCTGGCAGCAGGATTGGTGTGATGATCTACGTCAGCAGACATGGATGCACGAATTGCCGATGATTTCAGCCGGTGCAACAGTTGGCCCTCCATCTGAGTCCACATAGACTGGGCAACGGTTTCTTGCCCAGTGCGAGGAATTAAGAAACTGCCGGTGTCGCGGAACTCACCACCACCACCAGTGGGCGATTCAACGCCGTCTCCGTCTCCCTCTGCATGTCGATGATAATGATGAGCGTCTTCGCCATCGGCAACAGGGTCGTCAACTACTGCGACGTGATCACCGAAGGGATCGGCTTCGCCGGTAGGAGGGATCGCTGCGCTTCCTGGGCCACTTCCTGCCGACGACAGCCGCGATGAAACATTTTTCTCTACTGCGGATTGGGCAACACGCGTGCTGCCTGGTCTAGATAATTCTTTGGCGGATGACGGGCTTGACGATTTCAGCGCAGCCCTTGTTGAGGCGCGTTCTACTGGGCCTACTCTGGACGACGCTTGCCGCTTCAACGCTACAGTTTGGGAGTGCGTTGTAATGGGATCTGCAGCGCCAACGAAACTATCGAGTTGTGATCCTACTGCGATAAACCCTTCATCATCATCATCGTCGTTCGCAGGAGTAGCTCCAACAGCTCCAGGCTGATCGAGGACCAAAAGCGAAAGATCACCCTTGTCTACTGCAAACATGGAGATGCTGCTGTCCTTCCCGTCTTGATATTGATTCTGTTGTCCTGGAGTCGCATTTGGAGCAGCACCACCACCGACCGTGTCTCCGCCAGCGTTAGATGCCTTTCGGCGCTCACCAGTGGCAGGGCGTCGCGGAGGGCTCATATCGGTGACCGACACGACAGACGCGACAACGTTTTGAGAATCTTGCATCATCAGCATATTCGTTTCCAACGGGAGATGATGTTGTGGTGTTGCTGCGCCAGTGCTGCCAGCGCCGCCGCCGCAACATGCGCAGTTCAGTACGAGCTGCACTACTATTGGGGCATCGGGCAGCGACGACGACAAGAAAATAGATGAATTCAACAACGTTGGTGGAATGAATGCTTCGGTGGCGACGCTTTCATTGTGAGCAGTGGCAGCTGCAAGGGTGTGATTCGGCGCTCCTGACGATGAGCTGGCGTTGAGAGACGAGGAGTTCGGTTTCAGAGTGCTTTTCTTCTTGTGCAACATCGAGGTTGTTTTCACAAGAGTTGACGCTTTGCGGACAAGGGAACTTGCTGAGCGCGCCGGGGATGACGTAGAGGTATTCTCAATCGGCGAGACTCGATTCGAGCGCTTCTCGAGAGCAGCTGGCGGACTGTGTTGTTCAGTCGGGCTGCGCTGCCGCGACGACGTCATGGTACGCTGCAGCGGCGCACTGGGCGGACTTCTAGAACCCGAATTGAGAGACAGCACTGATGACGAGCGATGACTGTTTCGTCGAGTCGTAGAACCTTTCCCATCCAGTGGCGAATCTCCGTCGGTTCTTGAGCTCGAGCGAGCAGTGGACGATCGACCGTTGTTGTTAACGTTCATGCTCCCTCCATCCACGGAGAGGACATCGCCAACAGCAATCGCTTGCGTTTGTTGCCGATTAGCAGCAACGTTCGCCGCTGCCACCCCTTGTTGCCCTGCGGCTGACGCACGAGGCGATGCAGCAGACACTTCCAACAGTGGTTGTTGAGAGCCAAGTGACGAAAGGACTGCTTCGTCGTCAAAGCGGCTCTCGCCCATTCGCTGCTGCATGGCAATTTGTGATTCCAGCATTGCCAGTCGCTCTTCTAATTTCTGAGTAATTTCGAATTGTGTTTCTAGTTGAGACTTTGCTTTATCTCGTTCTTCCTGGGCCAATTTCACTTCATTTTGGCCTTCAGCTTCCCTCTCCCCGAGTTCCCTTAAGAGGTTATCTAGGAATGTTTTGTGCTGCCGCTTCTCAATCTCCACAACGTCTCTGCGGTTGCACAAGGCGCACGGATCCGAAGGGCGACTAGGAGGCATCATGGGAGGCTTCGCTACATCACCGAGCAACTCGGACTGCTTGAGTGCTTCTAAACGAAGCGTAATCTCAGAAAATGTCATTTCTGCGTCGGAGAGCATCTGAGCCACGCCTGCATTCTTAAGACCCCATCGCGCTGGGATACGTTGGGCGGGGTGCAGGAAGTGATCGCTGTCAAAATCGTCACGCTGCAGCATCATGATTTCATCCGGTGTGACATCGTGAATGCCCATGGCGCGAAGTTGTTCAACGGAGCACTCAAACTCACGGATTGAATTGGTTTTCTGCTGTTGTTGTGCGTCTACTCCGTCAGCAGTTGCTGCTGAGGACATCACCGCACCGATGGGAAGCACACGCAACCTCGCATTTGCTTTTGTAGTCATGACCTCCAGCCAAAGTGCATGTGCTTTTGCAACGCGTTCACGATGATCCCACACCGCCTCATGCTCACCGAGCGCTTTGCCGATGGATGCCCAGCGACCTGACGCAACGGAGACATTTAACTCCGGCTTGCTGAACAGCATTCTATCGTACAACGGGGCACACGCAGCATCGGTCGCTTCCACTGAGCTTCGCAGCGCCTTCAAGAGTTTGACGGATTCAGTGTACAACAGTGCATGGTTGCGTTCGTCTTCTTCCTGCCTCAGACGTTCAATTCGCGCCATGGTAGATTCAGGGGGTTTCGTTCCCGCTTCGGCATTACCAAGATCTTCGTACGCCGCAGCCGCGAGCATCGCAGCACGAGACACAGCCTCCTCGGCATCATCTAACAGTTCTAGTTGATCGACGCGAACAATTGCACGTTGACGTTGCTGCTCCCGCAGATCCATGCGTGACACCAGCTCATCAAATCTCGCCGCTTTCATTGCGTTCGTTTCCAGCTGCGTTTCCAGCGTCAACACTCGTTCTTCCAGCGCCGTAACTTTCGTGAGGCTGTCAATGATCTGGCGATTCTTAGCGGAAATGATGTCATCGTACTGCTGGCGACGAATAGCCTCTTCGAAGGCACGTCGTTTGCTATGCTCCACGACGTCAAGAAGCGTGTGGTGCAGGTCGTTGCAACACTGCCGCATGCAGTCAAGAAGTGCTGCACGCTCAGGGCACGTCCCTGCAATTTGCCGCGCGATCTCAGATAGGCCTACGTCAACAACCTGCATGAAACTTCTTACTACCGTAGCGTAGAGCTGACCTATTGCTGTTGCGTTGTCTTCACAAGTTCCAGCGGAAAGTTCAGCTGGGAGGACAGCATATGCAACCGTTGTGTCGCCTAGAAGTTTGAAGTCTGGTACAGTGTCAACGATCATTTGGTCCAAGGTGCGTGCAAGGAGATATACTTCAGGGCGGTTTCCGGGGTTTGTACTTGGGAACGCGAGCACGCGCACCTTATCTTTTAATGCCTGCATGAGATTGCCTGCTGTTGCGGCAGCATCTGTGGTACTTCGAGGCTGTTGTATCGGATCTCTAGTGACCCAATACTCCTGAGGAACACGTGTTGCATGGATTGCAGATAACGCTGCGCGTCGGTTCAACCAGCTGAAAGGAGAAGAAGACGATGTCGGGGCGTTGTTGATGGTTGGTTCACGACCAGCTGCGGTCGAAATCGACTGAAACGTGTTGCTCACGCTCATAACGCTGGACAGAAACATATCCCAATCCTCCTCGTCGCTGTCATGAATCTTAGCAGAAGTGCTAGGTGCGCTTGTTTCACCAACGGCGTCATTATTGTTGCTGCGCTGCTGTTGCTGCTGGTGTTTCTTTTGCTTCGCGGCACTGGATGATCTTAAAGATTGTTGTTTCTTTTTCTTCTCGGAATACTCCTCAGCGATGCGCTTGACGATGCGCTCTGTAATCATTAAATCCTTCTCCAAAGAGCCGCTCATACTACTTGTGCCGATCCCTGCAAAACGTTGAGAAGTTGTCTGCTCAGAAGAAGAAGACACTCGTCGTGCTGTCCCGTCTGCAGATGCAGTGCCTCGGTGCTCTCCACGATCCCCTTCCACATCTGGATCGGAGCAGACTGAGCCACGACCAGAGGCAGGCGGCAGCGGAGGAGGCATCTGCAGCAGATGTTGACTGTGTTGCTGCTCGAGCGTTTCTTTGGTTCTCACCATCTGAAGACTGTTTGAGCGGCGACTGCTGCTTCCTACTCCATGCCTAGGTGCCGTCAGGAGTGCCAACGTGTTTTTTGTGATGGCCTCTGAGGGCATGGTCGGTGGTGTTGTAGTAGAGGACGATGGCGCTCCGGTGGCGCCGTTGTTGCTCCGATTTGTCGTTGCAGATCCAAAGGTTAATCGTCTCGGCAATCCTTTCAAGGTCTCAGAGATGGGAATCACAGGGAACAAATTCACTGAGGAGGAAGTGGAGGCGGGCCTCAGGAGCAGCCGTGCAGTTGTGTTCGGCAAAGGAAGCAGATCGTGCGTAGGTGCGGACAACACGCCACCA
Organism: Bodo saltans; assembly: GCA_001460835.1. Taxonomy (NCBI): domain Eukaryota; phylum Euglenozoa; class Kinetoplastea; order Eubodonida; family Bodonidae; genus Bodo; species Bodo saltans. The sequence goes on along the minus strand of CYKH01000224.1, from coordinate 10,650 downwards.
GCTGCTGCGGAAGCTCGAGGAGGATCCCCACCACTACTGCTTGTACGATGCTGCTGCTGCCGCGTAACTACCAACGCACTTCGATTCATGATATCGTCATCGGCTGTTGGGTGCGCTGTTCGTGTCCGTTGAGATTGTGGAGAGGGGGACTCACAGCTGTTGCTACCAAGACTTCGGTGTGGAGTCAACGTTTGACGATGTTGGCTGTGATTGCCGAATTCAGAGTTGGTCCCATCACCTCGATGCGGTGACGCAGTGGCAGAGAGGCGAGCAGAGGACGACACATCGTCCTCGAAAAAATCTTCATGATCATTTCCTTCGTCGTCGTTGCTCTTCAGAAGCAGCTGCTGTGGTTGTGGTTGTGGTGCAGCACCGCTCGACAACGCTTCGTCGCCTTTGCGTAACGTTCCCGGGCGGTTTGATGGACGAGCAACGGAGATGACCGGGGGATTTTGGCGAAGATCAGCGACAAGAGCTTGCCTCATGTGTACGTCTACAAGAAGCTCAGCGCCGTTCATCTTTTTTCTTCTAAAGAAATAGAATTTGAATGCTGTTGAAAGTTCTTCTTTGTGGTTTTTTTACTTTCTGCGTTTCGTCACTTAAAGAACCCCAAAAACACAAAAAACAGAGTGAGAAAACATGTCGCCGTTTCAATCGCACGTGTGCTGCATTTTTCGCCTTTTTCATAAGAAATTATCGAACAGACGTGGCACCTCCAACAAATTCCCGCATCCGTCTTGCTGCATCCTCCAACGGCGCATTCTCTGCTTTTGTTTTCTGGACATCAGTTCCAAACACCGTCACCTGCATCGCTAGCGACGGCTGAAACACGTAGCTAAGCGGGTCCGCAATGTATTCATCCTCAGCTCTCGGATCTTGCTTGAGCTGATTGCAAATGTGAGTGTCAACCTGCCACGTCATCGGGAGGGACAACTCCAGGCATCTTTTCGCAGATTCTGCGTGAAGGACATACGCAGTCAGCTCACGGTGCCCGTGGTATGCGTATCGAATTCCCTCGCCAACAAATGGTCGAGGAGGCTTTCCTTTTGAGAGAAGGTCGAGGCCGCCAAAGTATACAAGGCCCCAATCTTTGGGCACAGCTGCCCAGCGCTCGCGAAGGCTGCGAGCAAATTTTGGGTGAAACTCAATGTCGTCTTCCAGCACCAACGCGGATTTGAGGTTTCGTGCCACAATCATTTCCCAAATCTTACGGTGACCCAAGGCGCAACCGATAGCGCCGGGTGTGAGGTCCATGCCGAACAATTTCTGCTCCAATGGAAGCCTGAAACGCTCAGCACCCATTTGTGTGACGACTCCATCTCTTGCCAACGTGTCGATGTTTAACGTTGAGCCGTCGACACCAGAAACGCGTTCGACGTTTCCACCTTCGATGAACTTATTCAGTTTGGCGCGTTTCATTTGAAGTTGAGCGTGCTGCAGTTTATCGGGGCGACGATCGAGGTTCAAGAGAAAGCATGCGTCGAAGATTGGCGCAGCGGCTTGAACAGCAGCTGCTTGGCACAGTGACCTTGATCGAAACATTATTGGCGAAAATATTTGGAGTACTGTTGTGTTTCTTATGGGAACGTAAGTGGTAGACTAAAGGAAAAAGAAAACAACGGAGTTAAAGATGTGATTGTCCTCCATGGAGAAACTACCAAAATAAATAAATCTCCGTGAGAGTTTGCGCGATTACTCGAAATTATCAAAGTGTGTGTGTGTGTGTGTGTGTGCCAAAAATGGTCTCGCCCGTGATAACACAAGTGCTCCCAGTCGCCATTACTCTGCAACGCCCTGATGACGGCGCTTTGGGCCCCAGCCAGGAGCATTGGGAATAAATTTGGAAATCCCAGTTGCTTGGGAGCGGAAGTCGTACTTACGGTCGTAGGAGAAATCCAAACCAGCGAGAGGCGTGAGAATGCAGTGGGCTTGTTGCTCTTGAGCCTCTTTTTTCTTTGCAGCACGTTCCAGCTTTCGTTGCGCCTCAGCGGGGTCTACCGCGACAACAGTACTTTCTGCAGCATCGGAAGTGCTGGCAACATTTCCTCCTTGTGGCTCTTCTCTGCCTTCATCTGTTTCTTTGTAGGCCAGCAGTGCTCGCATCAGCATCGTCGGTGGGCAGGTCGTCTTGATACCGCTGCGGTGGCAATGTACTTGACTAAACTTATATCCAAGTCGCGTCAGTGCCCCAACAATAATGGGTGTTGGTGGGCAGCGAACTTTGACAAACGAAGACATTTCTGGCAGAGAGTAGAACAAAGGTGCTTCCTGAAGTTCGTCCTTGGCGGCAAGAATGAGGCCACGGACGCGATCCGTCGCGGTGATTTTATCATCCGCAGCGCGCTCATCAACAACCGCCAACAGTTTCTCAAGGAACTCTGTATTCTGTGTGGGCGCTGCGTAAATTGGGCCACCAATAGAGATGTGTCCACCGCAGCAAGGACAATGGTTGTCGGTGCCAGATGGTAGCCACGTCTCGATGGTGGGGCAGGACACCTTGAACGGCTCTGCGCGGTTAGGTGTTGCGGGGTAGACCGTTGGAGGCTCAATGTCTGTGCGCTTGTTGGTGGCAGTCTCGGCGTCGTTAGTGGATTCCTCAGCAACGGCCTCATCTCCTGTCGCTTCTCCGTTACGTCGACGCTTCTTGAACTCTTTTCTAGAAAGACGAACGCGGCCAATGGGCGTCACCCAGAACGCTGGGCATCTCGTGCAGTGCGCCACGTGTGCTAACTTCGCCGTTGCGAGCTTCGTTTCCGCCGCTTGTGTGTAGACACGGAAGAACACACGAATGTAAAAGTCAATGTGCAGTGAAATCAGCGGCACAATGTACTTCTTATGCTTATTCGCCGCACGCTCGGCTGCGGCAAGCAGAATACGAACGGCAACTTCGTGACAGGCATCTGGCTTCATCATCAAGCTATTGTACTTGGCATGGCATGTGTCGGGATAGTTGCCGCAAAGAATAGGGCTATCCGTCGACGTCACAAGCATCAGACCGCCCTCTTTGATGCACGAAAACGCGGAGTCAAGGAACGGAGACGCGGTGCCATACGGATCCAAGTCCACCACATCGATCAACTCTTGCTGCAGAAGCGGCTGGGGAGATGGCGGCGTCGCTGGATCGGTTGTGGGAGGGATGAGCGCCATCCGACCTGGGGAGTGGGGCCCGCCAACCATCGCAAGGCGCTGCATCAAATGAATCGCGTCGTCGTGGTTGCAAATGACGCCGCCTCCGCTCAGAACGTCCTCATCGGTAATGTTCTGGGTAAGCGTGGGCTGAACAATGGGAGCGTCGTTGAAGGCACAGTTTCTTGCAATGCACTGCACCGCATCTTTATCAAGATCGTTGGCGATAATGTACTTGACTCCTGTAATCTCTTTCCAGTAACGAAGCGCACGGAGGCCAGTGGCGCTCAGGGCCTCAAGAATTGTGATACCGTTTGTGCCCGTGCCTCCTTTACGGGGATGCTCTGTGACACGAAGACGGCTGAACGCTTCGATGGCACAAATGGATAAATCACGGTTAACTACTTGGGCTGGGTTGTAGAAAATACTTTGATCATCACCGTCAACGCCAGCCTCTTCATCTTGGACTTTGGGAGCTGATGCCGCCTTCTTGACGGCTGCTGGCGGAAACAGCACGGCGGCGAATCCCTCCACAACTTTCTCGAAGCCTTGAGGAATGGGAGCTTCATCGTCGAGGCCAGCGAGAGAAAATCTTCCCGACATGATGTTTTATGCTTTAAAGTCTTAGGAGCTGCTGGTTTGTTTGATAGAAGCAACAGCATGTTGTTAATCGTTTTTGAAAATTCCACCACCAGAGCACACACACCAGAATGAATAACTAAGCTTTTTGACTTTGAGTGTGGCTTTGTAATCAACTACATGGTTCAATGAAAACGCTTCACCCTACTTCCGACTCTCTTCACAAACAACAACGCACCATCATCGCTCGCACTTTTCGTTGCATGTGTGCAAATGTGTGTGTAAGCTCTCTCTCTCTCTCGGAAGTGTGCAGCTCTCTACAAGTTCTTGCAGTGAATGATACGGTTTTGACTTTGAGTGTGGCTTTGTAATCAACTACATGGTTCAATGAAAACGCTTCACCCTACTTCCGACTCTCTTCACAAACAACAACGCACCATCATCGCTCGCACTTTTCGTTGCATGTGTGCATATGTGTGTGTAAGCTCTCTCTCGGAAGTGTGCAGCTCTCTACAAGTTCTTGCAGTGAATGATACGGTGACCGTGCTCTGCATATTCCGCCCTCGATACAGTGAGGTGGTGGAACATCGGTGTTCTTGACAACATCACACCTCCAATCCACGCCGCGTACTGCCGGGCCGCCATATCCTGCACAGAGATCGGAATGATTCCTTCGTTCGGATGGGTTTCTCGGTAGCACTGCCTGACTTCATCTAACAACCTACCCTGCGTGCCTTGGAATGAGGTGGTTCCTCCGGCAAGAACGATGCTGTTGTACAGCTGTGCTCTCAGGACAGGCTCGCAGTGGTTGATGGCTGTGAATGCGAGCCAACTAAGTCCCTTGCGGATGCTAGGGTTGTAATTGTCGCCGTGGTCGGTGGTCATGTGGTAGTACGGGTTGTACGACTCACCTAGAATAGAGAAGTCAAACAGAGCCTCGACGCACTCGTGCCTCTGCTCATCGATAGGAATCGCTTGACCATCAGGAAGACAAAAGTGTTTTCCCAGTTGCTCTCCACCGTTGTTTAACGAGGAGGCGAAATCGTCGTTGCGGAACGGATTCCGCACGAAGCATAGGTCTTCCTTCACATTGTTGATCAGATCAAGTTCTACGGGAGTACCAAATGTGTAACCTCGACGCTTCATCAGCTGCGCAAGGTACAACGTCAACTGGCGGCCTGCAACAGGGGAAGTCGTCACGTGGCGGCCTAGTGCGTATCCCTCATGCACAGGGACTACGGTGGTGTTGTCTAAGCCGCTGTCTACGACAAGTCCAGTGGTCAGGCCGTAGCTGTACAGGCTAAACACAGGGGCGGCGCCAAGGTACAGACTATGGGCATTGAACGTCTCCATCATAAGCTCCAGCAACTTCTCTTTTTGGTCTTCGGGGGTAGTTGCAGGTTGAGTCATGACGAAGCAGTGATTTTCAGGGATAATTCGCAGCTCCGAGAAGATGATATTGGCCCAAAGTCGCTCGGCGTCCGCCCAGTTGTTAACGATACCACCTTGAAACGGTTGATTACAAAACAACATTCCACGACGAGCGACAGCATCTTCTCCTACAGCGCTATCACTCATGCCAGACGCCATCGCAACACCCTTGTTGCGCGCGAGGCCGACTAGTGTGGGCATGACGAGGCGGGGACCCTCTTCGCCAGCGTAACCTGCACGGATTTGGTACGAGCCGTTGTCGATCATGACAACCGGCGCTGCGTTGGGTGAAGTCATTTTGTTCTAAGAAAAACGATGTCTAGGTGTGTTCAACCACAATCACTTCTCCAATATCGCTCAAAGCGTGTTCTATTTGTCTTTGTTTTTGCTATTGCAGTGAAAAAGGTAATTAAGAGCACAAGGTTTCGCGGTGCAGAAAAGGGGACATCTTCGAATAGAGTGGGGAGAAAAAGTCATGAATTCAAATGTAATCTACCTGATTGTTGCGTTCCCGCAGTGGTGGCGCATGACTCCCTCCGATAGTGAAGAAAGCCGTTGATGAAACATCTAAAGTAGCGCCTAAAGTAGTCAATGCGCCAGGCAGGCAGAAAGGGGATGAAACACATGCTCGTCGCAAAGATATTTACGACGACATGCCTGACCCGAACTGTGACTCCCACTGCGTGTATTTTGTCAGAGGCACGCTGCTACCACTTGACTTTGTGCATGCCACAGAAGCGATGGCGTCTTCCGTCTGAACTTTCGGCCGCGTGAGAGGTGTCGTCGAGAGGACCTTTTCATGCTCTAATTTATGAATCAACGCACGGATCGGTCTCATCATCGCTTCACGACAGAGGATATCAATGTCAGCGCCCGAGAGGCCTTCCGTTTTCGCTGCGACGGAGTCGAAGTCAAATGTTTTCTCATCCACATGATCATGCAGCAGTCGAGAAAGCAGCTGGCGACGCGCTGATAACGAGGGCAGGCCCACCAAGACTCGTTTTTCTAATCGCCTCAGCATCGCTGCGTCGAGGTCCCATGGCACGTTACTCGCTGCGAGCACGAATACCACTTCACCGTTTGGCCGATGTTGAAGTCCGTCCATTTGCACGAGGAGCTCCGTTTTCATTCGACGGGAACCTTCGTGCTCTGAGCCGTCAGATGCTCTCGAAGACATGAGTGAGTCCAGCTCATCGATGAAGATGGTACTTGGGGCATAATGTGCGGCGAGCTCAAACAGCATGCGGACCAACTTTTCACTGTCACCGCGCCACTTGGATACAATCGAACTTGCTGAAATGTTAAAGAAGGTGGAGCGACACTCTGTTGCGAGGGCCTTCGCCAACATTGTCTTGCCAGTTCCTGGGGGGCCAAACAGAAGCGTTCCCTTCCAAGGTCGCACAATGCCTTGAAACAATTGGGGGTACTTCACCGGCATCACAACTGCCTCTCGTAGGAGATTCTTCGCATCGTCAAGCTCTGCAATGTCGCTCCAGGCAACGTTAGGGTTCGCGTCAAGAATATCTCGTTGAATCGTCATGGCAAGCTCTGTCAATTCCGAGGAAGCAAACCTGGGCATCGGTTTTAGCTGTCGCCCAATAAAGGGGTCTGCTGGAGGGTGAGCTTCTGTGGTACGATGTTTGATCGAAGTCCCAGTGAGGCCCACGTTGCCAAGATCTGTGGAAGCTGCTGGAGCTGCTGTGAACGCGGATTGGCCGCTGGCACTAGCAGGAGTCGTCACTGTTGGAGTCAGCCCGGCATTTTTCCCCGGCCTTCCAGCATTGCTGTTCGGGCCATCTGGCGGCGTTGCAACACCAGAAGAAGTTGCTACAGGCGGAGGGCGCTTCTTTTCGCCTTCACCGCTTGCGGAGGGTGCACTGTCTACATGAACTGCATCAGAACCATCCAAGTTCCGGAAGAATCTAGGAACTCGGCCGAAACGGAATTCTTGGTAGTCCTCATACTCTGAGAAGATCGTCACCAAGTCCATGTTGTCGGCAGCCGCAACTTTTTGAAGCGAAAGTTGCGACTCTTGTTGCAACGCTTCTACTGTTCTGCCATAGCCCTGATCTTGGAGGAATTGAAGCATCATGACAATCACACCTTTTTTGCGCCGTTGTCGTATTTTTTCTTCCTCTTCTCTAGCGCGCTGTTGTGTTTTGATCGTATGTAGTGATGTTTTGATCGTATGTAGTGATGACCCACGGGCGGGCTCGGCGCGATTCGTGTACGGCTGAGTAGGAGGCATTTTGGTTTGCTTTCTATAGTAAACAAGGGTAAAGAAATGGAGTCACTGTCGATCTCAACGAGAAAATGTTTTGGGATGAGGAAATGCATTCATTTTGTCCCCCGAAACGTGCGAAACCCAATAAACCGTTCTTGGAGATTAGACGATGCAATGCAACAAAAACCGCTCGGTGATAGCGAAAAGGAAAACATTGTTGACATTGCAATCATTTTTTGTGCAAACAAAACAAAACAACCAAATCAAGAAAACAAACAAAGTAAAACCCGCGAATAAACTCCCCGACGGCTGCATCACCTCATTTTTTCAAGGCGAAGGCTGCTCTGTTGGTCTCGAATAGCGCCTTTCGGTTTCGTTGCCTTCTTTTCACGCTTTTTTTTGTAGTACACTTGCCCCTCAGAGCTTGTCATTTTCACCACTTGAGCCCCATCAAATCTGACAACTTGTGATGCGTTGGCGAAAAATCATTTCGCGAAGAAGGAATCCTGTTCCCACCAAGAATCAAGTACACAACGAACCTTTCCACAACTGCATAAGATGTTGCTTTTGCTACGGCTGGCCTCACAGGAATAACGAGATTGCTGCGCACCTTCGCATCACGAACAATAACGGGAAGGCTAGCTCGCAGCGTAGATGAGTTATGAATGTGCTCAAGGGGGATGCGGCTGTAAACCACTCGAGGCATACATGTATGAAAATGTTCGTGCCAAAGTCGCAGAAACTGCTGCTCGGTGCCTGGGCCTTTCAACACTGGGGCAACGCTCGACATTCGGAAGCGCGCAGTAATTGTCGCTTGAATGACAGTCGACATGATGGCGTGCGTTCCAATAAACGTCTCAAGTGTCCCCAACGGGAAGCGGTTTGATCGCCACGCGCATACAGTTGCCTTTGCTTCTGCAGAATCGGCGTCGGGATCATGGGGTTTCTTTCCTTGACGATCGGAGCGGTGGTTGTGATCGAACGCGTCCAGCAGCTTCACGTGTCCGAGGTCCTCGATCATCCGGCGCGGCTCCCACGTCGGCTCGGCGTACCACTTCCACTTGCACAGATACTCGTGAACGTTCAGGTACTCTTCACCCTCATCGTCGTCCACGCAGCGCGCGGGCTGCTTGGCGCCTCGGCGCTTCAGAATCTTTTCCAGAACCCACTCCTCGTCGTTGTTGCTGTATTCACGCGACATGGTTGTGTGTTCCTCTTCAACTTCTTCTTGTTCTTCGCCCTCCACAAACTCCTCATCGGACTGCTCGTCCTCATCGGTATCAACGTTCGCATCAAGAAGAGTGTTCTCAGCGGCAGCGGCAACAGCCGGCAGCTCACGTTCTTCAAAAAGTTGCTCGTCAGCAGGTGTAGCAGAGAAATGACAGTCAGTCACAGCAGCCGCTCCTCCGTCAGCTAGTGCGTCTACCACAAGCCATCCGTCCTCACCAGAACCGAAGTCCTCTTCGTCGGGTTCGACTTCATTGTGTTGTGTTGCTGGGACTGCATCACTGCAGACAACGGCAGTGTTTGTTGTTTCAAGAACCTTGGCGGATGAAACGTTAACACACTCCCAGTCGTCCGCATCGTCAGCGTATGCAGCCCCGTCTCCTCGGTACTCTTTGTAGTCAGACATTTTTTTTTTGCGGTTCTTCAGCCGGTCGACACAAAGAATGCAAAAAAAAAGGAAATCAATGAAGATGATACAAGAATAACAAGAATCCGAGGGATTTGGGAAACAACAAAAGATGCACGTGAAAAAAAAAGGAAAACGTTTTCTGGAAAAAAGAAAACATGAGCTGTGCGAAGTTTGGAAAATAATAACTTGGGGGAATCCTTTTAGAAAGAAGACAAGCAGAGACTTCTTGGCAGAAGAAATGCTCCGAGAGAGAAATCTGTGCAAAAGTGTTTCTTTTCTTTCAAAAAAAAAAAATTGAACGTGATGATGACGATCATCTTGTCTTGTCCAGACGAAGGCTGCTCTGCTGGTTCCGAGCAGCATGCTTCGGCTTTGCCGTCCTCTTTTCACGCTTGTGCTTGTAATACACGAGACCCTCGCCACTCATCATTTTGACCACGCCCTTTCCTGATGGGGGTGCAACGTTGGCGGCCTCATCCTCAGAACTCTTTCCATTTCCTCCGCAAAGCATGTCCTTTAGCGGAACACGGCATGGCTCTTCGTCACTCGTCATGCGTTCTTGTGGAAACGCTGCTCTTCCTTCTACCACCCACAGGGGAACTGCAAAGGACGCAGGATATTGGTCGAAATAGCGACCATTACCGTAGTGTTGTACTGTCTCTGGAAAATTCTCCACAAGTGACTTCAGCTTGCTGTATGTTGACAGTGCCACGGCAAGATCTCGGTGCCGGGTCACATCAGTGGGAGCTAAGATCACATACGCCACAAATTGTTGCATTTCGTTCCCCTTTGAATTGATTGGCGGAATGGTGCTTCGAACACGTGCTTCCCGCGTCGTAACAGGAAGGATATTTCGAAGCTGGTCACCAGTGCGAATATGTGCAATATCGATTCTGCTGTACACGACACGAGGACTCGTTGGCTCTTCGTCACTCGTCATGCGTTCTTGTGGAAACGCTGCTCTTCCTTCTACCACCCACAGGGGAACTGCAAAGGACGCTCGATATTGGTCGAAATAGCGACCATTACCGTAGTGTTGTACTGTCTCTGGAAAATTCTCCACAAGTGACTTCAGCTTGCTGTATGTTGACAGTGCCACGGCAAGATCTCGGTGCCGGGTCACATCAGTGGGAGCTAAGATCACATACGCCACAAATTGTTGCATTTCGTTCCTTTTTGAATTGATCGGAGGAATGGTGATTCGAACACGTGCTTCCCGCGTCGTAACAGGAAGGATATTTCGGAGCTGGTCACCAGTGCCAATATGTGCAATATCGATTCTGCTGTACGCGACACGAGGACTCGTTTTCCCGAAATTTTCTTGCCACAGTCGGAAGAACTTCTGCTCGACAGCAGGACTGCTCAGAATTGCGGCAATCCTCTCGAGGCGAACGCGGGCAGAGATACCTGCTTGCACTAACGAAGACACAATCACATGAGATCCAATGAAAGATTCTAGCATGCCAGGACCAAACATCGCTGGGTACGCGTTTTTTTGTGACTTTGTCATTCGTGCGGCGGAGATTGGCGACATTGAAGACACTGCGGCCGTCACACCCTGACGATCGGAGCGGTGGTTGTGATCGAACGCGTCCAGCAGCTTCACGTGCCCGAGGTCCTCGATCATCTGGCGCGGCTCCCACGTCGGCTCGTC
>CYKH01000223.1:0-20881 GCA_001460835.1 Bodo saltans | reverse complement strand
AGCACTGAAGGCGCAGACGGCTGCAAAAAGCGACGGATCACCGAGGGTCTTGCATGCGGTGTGGTTGCAGGTGGTGCACAAGTCCGTAGCTTGCATGTTGTTGGCGGCGTAGTACTCTTTGTAGGAGCGAGCGATGGGGACGGACCAGCGCACACAGACATCAACGGTTGGGTTCGTCTCGTCGGTCTGTGGAACGTACAGGGACAGGGCTTGGTTCACAACGCAGCTGAGAGCAGTCCCGAGGCATCGCTGAGCAAGAGCCGGTTGGGGGCTTGACGGGAAGTTGCAATTGCCACCGCCAAGGTAGGAGCCGTTCACACAAGAGCACATGGTGCGCACGCAGGTTTCTACCGATGCACAGCTGCTGAAGGGAATATCGTCAAACAGATTGGAGCCTTGATTCACGCATTCACCGTCGCCATTCCCGCCGTGGCTTCCGCTCCCGCCGTGATGGCTGCCGTTTTGGCTGCCGCTTCCACCGTTGAAGGGAGGAGGGAATGAAAAGTTCGGGAAGGTGCACACATCATTTTCCAGCGTCTCGCTAGGAAACTGAATCGAGTGCGATGCGAGTTCTTCGCAGAACCAGGCAACGCAAGCGGTGGTGATGTTGTCCAGTGCGCGGTTAGGAGAATACAGCAGTGATGGGTATGCCTCGCGGAGTTCAGGAATGCAGTCGCTTGAAAGCGACGCGGCGAGAGTACACACAGCACGCTGGGCAAGGCATCGAGCGAGTCTGCAGGCAGGAGAAGGTTGCAGCACACGTCCAATTCACATCAGACGTGAAGTACATCGACTCAGCGCCCGTTGCGGGGCACATCGCCGGTAGGGCCGCATCAGCCGGAACGCCGCTCACATGAAGAAGCGTCAGGAAGGTCGCGCACGCAGTTGCAAGAAGCAGCATTGTAAAGTTGCACATTGGGTGGAGGAGTTTGGGTTTGTGGTCTACAAAAATGAAAGTGTTGGTCTTTTGGATGGATGTGCGTAGGGTGTTGGCACTTTTAAGTAAAAACAAAAAACAAACAAAACGAGTCAAAAGGAATGCGAGCTTATTACTCAAACTCAAATTTATGAATGTGTTCGTTTCTGTGTTGAAACTAAAGAATCTCTCGTGAAATGTGTGTGTGATAGTTTTGATGAAAACCCCCTAACCCGTCGGTAGGCGTGTGACGTTTATCGACGGAATGATCCAACAGGAGGGGCCGGTGCATTCGCCATCGCCTCTGCCAACCGCACCTTCGAATCGCCACCATCACCATGCACCGCCTTTTCTCCGACATGACCTGCTCATCGGGCACGGCGAAGTACACACGGTACTGGCGGGCTGCCTGCTCCACCTCCTCCATAGTGCCTGTGAGGCCGAGAATTCGTGGGGAGAAGTCTGCTAGGTACTCCTTGACCTTCTCCGGGGTGTCACGCTTTGGGTCCAAAGAGATAAAGATCGGTTGCCAGTAGTCCCGACCCACCTTCTTGTCCAAGTGCTGAATGAGTCGAGACATTTTCGCCATCTCCTCCGGGCAGATGTCAGGGCAGTTTGTGAAGCCGAAATACACGTACATCCACTTGCCCTTGAAATCCTCATTTGTCCAACGCTTTCCATTGGTATCAATGAGAGAGAAGGGACCGCCGATCGCAGGGCCGCCTTCTTGATCAAACTGCTTCACGTTGCGGAGACGAGGGTCGAATCGAATTTGCTCACGACGGATTCGGATGGACACGACAACCGTCGCAACACCAAGGCCAACAAAGACCATCGCCCAGATGAGCCATGCGGGGTTGTCGCGAACGTCAGACAATTTTTGGGCAACAGACCGGCCAGCGCGTTCGTCCATCTCTTGCTTTTCAATGAATTGTTGCATTGTGTAGATTTGGCTGTCTTTTGCTTCGGCGACCTGAATGTCGATTGGCTTGCGCACAATGTCCATCTCTTTGTTGGAGTTTAAATTTTCGGCGCGCCTTATCGTCGTCTGGTGAAACATGAAGTTTCTGCGGGAAGTGAGAAGCATTAACGATGAGAAAGAAGTGCATGACGACGTGGCGAGCGACACGGCTGTGGAGCAACATGCCGCCAGTGATGACGAAGATGTCAAGAACACTGTACGGTTTCGTGTAAACATGTGTCTGGATCTATTCTCGCAAAGAGAAAAAAAAGTTTAGGAAATGGAATTTTGAGTAAAGTTCACGAGGGAAAACGAGGATTCCTCTCACAATTTTCACATGGAACGACGTTCGTTGCGTTGTTTTGGTTCGATGTTCCACTCACCGCTCGCACAAAAAAAAAAAATAATCTAAACGAGTTCCGAGTCTTGATTTTATTCGAGTTCTTGTCAATCACGTTTCCCATGCGAGTGGTGCCGCACGGAAAGTTTTTCACTTGGTTGTGTATATAAAAAAGTGTGGTCCTCGATCTCGGAAAAAAACAATCACTTGCCCCTGATCTTAAAATCGATTTCCATGAGTGGCATATCAAGTGATGGTGCAAATTGTCGCACAGCACCCTGCACGACCGACGTGAGCGCTGTGTGAATTTGCCCTCGATGGTGAGTGCCGTGATTGAACACGTGAAGAAGCGACGCCCCTCGCTGCTTCTCTACGGGAATGTGCTTCGTGTCTTCGAAGCACACATTGGCAAACAGCGCATCGTCGTCTAAACTCTCTACGTAGTCCACCCATCCGACTCTTAAGAAGTTGTTGCAGAGCGTACGTTACAACTTCAGCAACATGTCGCAGGGGGTAAGCCTCCCTCCTCACGGCACGCTGTAGTAATAATTGTACGACGCCGCGGAGGCGCCGCCTTTGGTCACACGCAAGTACCACATGTCGTCCACCCCAGAAATGTGCGCTAGCGTGTTCTTGATGGAGCCGAAATACGAGCCGTCGTTGTTGCGATAAATCTTCTTTCCGTTGCAGTGCTTGACGGCGTCTTTGATGGACGTGACCAGTCGGTCATTTGCCCACAGGTGGTACCTCGACATGAGGGCAATTGGTGCTTTGGCTGAACTTCCCATATTTGTTTGGGTAAGAAGGATGAAGTACGTGTGTGAAACGGATGTGATCTAAATGATATGTTGGTTGAGAGTTCCTCTTCATTTGAACAATCGAATAAAACAAAAAAAATCTTCAGGTAATTAAAAAAGGAACGCTTAATCGTCAAATGGCTACCAAAAAAGAAGAAAGAAACGAAAACGACAGAAATGAGCACTACACTTGTTCTGTGAAAAAAGAAATCACCACACAAGACAGCAGTGCTCGACAGTTTTGATCGGTGGTGTTGAGGCCACACGGAATGGGGGAGGGAGACGATTTGTGCGTGTTGGAAGTGAGTGAGCGGGGTGGGAGCTAAAACAAGAAACAAAAAACTAATTTTTTGAATGAATTTGAAATCAGTTTCTCAACGGACACACCGAGAGTTCACGATGAGCTTTTCGAAATTAGCAATCGCGTTGTTGTTGGTAGATCTGTCGTGCGTTTGGCAATGATTCTCCTCGTGGCGTTGAAATTAAGATGCCCCAGTCGCGGCGAGCATCTTCTCCAGGTCTTTGTTCACGTCACCCAGAGGGCACACGCCAAACTTGGTGACAAGCACATCAAGAACGTCAGGCGTAATGAACGCAGGCAGGGCAGGGCCAACGTGAATGGGCTTGAGGCCAAGGGCAAGGCACGACAGCAGCACGGCGATGGCCTTCTGTTCGAACCACGAGAGCACGATGGAGAGGGGCAGGTCAGCAGGTGTGCAGTTCAGCGCCTTTGCAAGAGCCAACGCAACCTGCACCGCGCTGAAGCTGTCGTTGCACTGTCCCATATCGAGGATGCGGGGGATGCCGGTGTCGCCGATGGTGCCCTTGTCCATGTAGTTGAAGCGGTACTTCCCGCAGCCCACCGTGAGCACCACCGCGGTCGGTGGCAGCTTCGCAACGAGATCCGTGTAATAGCTGCGGTCTCCCTCGTACCCATCACAGCCGCCCACCAAGAAAAAGCGCGTGATGTTGCCCTTCTTAATCTCCTCGAGGATCGTTGGGGCAACGGACAGGATTGTCTCGTGTCCGAAGCCAACCGTCAGCGAGGCCGGGCGCGACGTGCCGATGGGATCTGCGTAGGAGAACTCCCGCTCGTTGCCGAAGCCCACAGACTCATTCAGCGCAGCGTTGATGAGCGCGTCGAAGTTGATGTCGCTCATGTTGTTTCCGGCGTGGGGAATGCCGTTCCAACCTACTGCACCGGCCGTGAACAGACGGGCACGGTATGTCTCGTGGGGCTCCGTGAGGCAGTTGGTGGTCATCAGCACAGGCCCTGGGAAGTGGGGGAACTCCACACTCTGTCGCATCCACGCACCACCGAAGTGACCGACAAGATTCTTGTGCGCCTTCAGCTTGGGATACGAGTGGGCTGGGAGCATCTCGCCGTGGGTGTACACGTTGATGCCGAGCTTCTCCGTCTTCTCCAGAAGTCCCTTGAGGATGATGAGGTCGTGCCCGGAGACAAGAATGGCCTTGCCGGCCGTCGGCTTCACCGCCACCGGTGTGGGGGTTGGGACGCCCAGGCTTGCGTTACTCTGGTACAGCAGACCCATGGTGGTCACGTTGATCGTGCCCGCCTCGAGGGAAAGGGCCAGGCCCTTTCCTAAGTCATACTGCTCGCTGGAGGCGAGGAACGCTAGGGCCTTCTGCATGAACACGTAGATCTCCTGGGACTCGACGTTGTTCATCAGACCGTGATCCGCGTACGCTGCAATCCCCTTCAAGCCGTAGACCAACATCTCTGACACACCAGCCGCGTTCTGCGTGGCAGCGTCGGTGAAGCGGTGCAGAACCGAGACGTCACGCCCCAGTGCGACGAGCTCGTCCGCGGCTGCGGGAAGCACCGAGGGGAAGCCCTTGATGGCGGGAGTCGCGATGGTGGCGCTGTTCTTGCGGGCAAGCTCCTCGTACTGGGCACGAGTTGCGCTCACAAGCGAGCTCAGCTCCCTCACGATCTTGACGAAGCGGGACTCGTCGAAGTTCACGTTGGTCAGCGTCGCGAACAGCGAGTACAGCATGAAGCGGTTGGCGGCATCCGAGACGGTGCCACCGAGTTGACGGAGCTCGTGTGCATAGAAGCCAAGGTGCTTGGCGCCGTGGACCGTCAAGTCCTGCAGGGCAGCCACTCGCGGTGTCTTTCCACAGACGCCGACTTTGTGGCAGCCCTTCCCCTTGAAGGTCTGTTCGCACTGGAAGCAGAACATGTCGCACTTCCCCATGCGCCCTGCAAGCGTCGCTGCGCCGGCGTCCGTTGTGCTGCTCTTGAAGAGATTCTCTGAGTCCACGTCGACAGTGAAGAACTCCTCGTGCAGTCGTCCCTCGGACCTCATCGCGGCGACATCAAGGCCAACGCGGCTCAGCGCGTTCTCGAGGACCAGGGGCACAGAGCCACCGAGGCCGCAGTACGACAGGTGGCCGTTCTTCCCCAGCAGCTCCACCAGCGACGCGTCAAAGCGGTCCATGGGCGTTTCAAACTTGGGCCCGTCGTGGCTGGGCACGAAGGTTGTCGTCAAGAAGCCTGACTTCTGCATTTCCGCAAAGTCACTGCGGAAGAAGCAGTCCGTTTCAAGGTGGCGCATGCCGTAGAAGAGGTGTGTGCGTCCTACGGACTTGCCCTCCTTGTGCAGGCGGTAGCGATGCTGCAAAATCGCGTGGGCTGACCCGATGCCAGTACCAAGCGCCACAACAGCGCACGGGGCGTCGTCTCGTGGAAGAGCAATGTTGCTTGGCACAAGGCGGACGGCAATGTGATCCCCTGGCTCGCTGCGATCAAGCATTGAGCTGCACAGGCCTTGATGGGTCTTGCTCGCTGACGATGATGAACGCGTTGGCACGCTGTAGAGAATCTCAAACGACGCGTGGTTGCCGTCTGTGTTGTCCGAAGCAATGGAGTAGCTGCGGAGTGCAATGTGAGGCAAGACGGTGAGCGCCTGGCCAAGCGTCAGCTGAATGCTGGGGAAGGCCTCCAGGGCGTCAACAATCGTGAACACGCCAGCCACCAGCTGGTCGTACAGTCCGCCAACGCTCAGGTCGCCAGCGATGTTCTCAAGCCGTTCGCGCTCCTCCGTGGACGTTGCACACAGGGACAAGGTCTCCAGCAGGGAGCGCGTGGGAATCGCGGACAAGTCCACAATCTCCGTTAGCACCGTCGACACTGTCATCTTCTTGAAGTCGTAGGCGGGGTTGGAGGCTGCACCGGCGAGCGGCGTCACCTCCACGACAGTGGACGCGCTGACGCCAAGTCGTGCCACCGCACGTGCCACGAGGGCTGCGTTGTTGCGCGGGTACATCTCGATGTGGTCGGTGATCGTGCCAACGCGACCAAAAGCGCGGCGCTGCTGCTCGCAGTCTAAGGAGATGCGCATGAGTCGGACTCGCGGAGCGTAGTCCTTTGGCGTCATCATAGAGTTTTGGTGCACAGTGGCGGCGATGAACCCATGGCGCAGGACGTGCTCATCCGCCTTGGCAGCGATGCACTCTGTGACGGCGTAGGTCGGCTTGAGCACCGCGACGGCGGCTGTGCTTCCCAGCGCTGCCCAGATGGAGCGCTTCCACGTTCGGAACGGTGCGTCGTGGCCGTTCGCCTGCAGCTCGCAGCTCAGCTGGGCCCGCATGAGGCTGGGCGACCCAACGGTCTTCAGCTTCTGCACGAGTGACTTGGCGGCGGCGTTGAAGTGCTCGTTGTGGCTATTGCCAAGGCCAAACACGGCGTGCGGGACGGCGGAGAGCACATTCAGCTGGTCCCCGCTCAACGCTTTCCAAAACATCTTGGCGTTGGAGGGGAACTCACCGGTGCCGTAGGTGGAGCACACGAACAGGATGGCATCGGGGAGGAGGCTAGGCGGGACAGATGTCAGCTGCACTGCGCACTCATCCATGGAGAGGACCTTGGGAAGGAAGCCGTGGCTGACGGCGTACGTCCCGAGCATGCGGGCGTACGACTCTGCCGTTCCTGTTTGGCTCCCGAAGGCGATCCACACAGGACGCGCCTCCGTCTTGGCCGAGGCAGCAGCAGCGGCGTCGTCGAGGGTGGACAGGGCAATGCTGGACAGCTTCAGGGCGCTCTTGGCGGTGGGGGGCAGGTTGTTCCAGCACGCCAAGTTTTGAATCTTCGCCTGGGCGAGGGCTTCAAGGTCGGCGGCGATCGCACTCGTCTTCACTGTTGTCGCAAGGACTTTGGCGACGGGGGTTGTGGCACACAGCAAGCGTTGGAATGAACGGCGCATGTTTTGATGGTGGTGGTTTGTTTTTGATGGAAAAGGTTCCGGAAAGTTAGTTGTGTTTTTTGATGGTGCGCGAACGCTGCGTTTTGTGTGCTGTGAAGGCGGAAAAGACGAGTGGTCTTTCTATTGACGAAGAAAGAAAAAAAAAAGACAAAAAAGACAGTAAAAATAAAACAAACGCAACTGACATCGCTTTTACTCGTGCCAAGAGGTGTAAGGATGGTCAAACGAAAGCAATAAAAGAAGTTGACAAAAAAAGTTGTGTGCATAGTGAGAAAAAGGATAGTGTGAACAGTGCTTTCTTTACTTGTTGCTCTTTTTAGTTGGTTTTAATTTATCTTGAAGTCGCTTCATGATGCGGCGCCAGTCGTTGTCAAGCACGCTGACATCACGAAGCACACGTATTGCTTCTTCCTTCTCAGCGGATTGTTTTTGTGATGCTTCCGGTGTCGTTGACTGAGTGTCGTCAGCGGTGGCGACAAAGTCTTGAAGCCACGCTGCTTCCGCCGCAGAGCGAACCTCCGCCTCATCAAGTCCCAGCCGAGCGAGTGCCTCGCTCGGTGAAATAGTGGCCGGCTTCTTGCTTCTCGTGTCAATGAGCGACACACGAAAAATGGCAGTGGCGTGAAGCTTCGTGCCGGTTCTATTGAACATGTGTTGACGCGCCACAAGCGCACGGTCTTCAAGTCCCACGACTTTAGTACGGATCATCACAAGCGACGCCGGAGGAACTTCTTTGATAAATTGGATGTGAACAGCGCCGACTACTGGGTACATGCCAGCAGCTTTGAACAAAGGGACGCTTCTTTTCACGCCGGCTTCATGCCACCGGGCAAACTCAAACAACTCCAGGTATCTGGCGTTGTTGACGTGCATGAAAGCGTCCATCATGCGGAAGCCTGCGTAGACGTGCGTGGTGACTTCGTCGAAAACGCCAATCTTGGGGCCGGAAAGAAACCTTCCGCGGGCGAGATAGCGAAGGCTACGAACGACGTGGAGTAGGACCATCCTGACTGCAGAAATTCGTTCTGAACAAGAAAGAAAAAGGCAAATGTCAAAATCAAAAAACGCTCCACGTTCCAATGACGATTGCAATACAGCCGCGAAAAAACACGTTATCAGGCGGGACTGTAATAAGACAAATGAAGTTTGAAGTTGCTGCTATTTACGCGCAGGATGCATAGACACGCACACACAGGAGGGCTCAGGTTCCCAAACGAGGGGGGTCAATATTGAACTGGGGGTTTACGCTTCTCTGTTTTCTCTGACGGCTTTTTAATTCGGTTTTGCAACCTTCGCATCAAACGGCGCCAATGCATGTCCATGTCATTCACCTCCTTCAACACTCGAAGGGCAGACTCAGTGTACGACTCAGCGTTCACCCCCGTCAAAGGTTGCTGTTGTTGCTGTGCAAGTGGTGTGGTGATACTTCCGTCATCGTTCACCGCCAGGTCCTTTAACCAACCATCTTGCACGAAGGAACGAATTTCATCGGGTTGAAATCCTAGTCGAATAATCGCCTCTTCTGCGGAGAGTGTCGCTGGTTTGGCACCACGGGAATCGATAAGCGACATGCGAAACAGTGCTGTAGCGTGCAACTTCGTCCCTGATTTGTTGAACATGTGCTGACGGATGACAAACGTTCGGTCCTCGAGACTCACAATGCGTGAGCGGATCATCACAAGCGACGCCGGAGGGACTTCCTTGATAAACTGCACGTGCACAGCACCGATGGTGGGGTAGATGCCTGCAGCTTTGAATGCGGAAATACTCCGCTTCACGCCCGCCTCATGCCATCGGGCGAACTCGAACAACTCCAGGTATCTGGCGTTGTTGACATGCATGAAGGCGTCCATCATGCGAAAGCCTGCGTAGACATGCGTAGTGACTTCATCGAAAACGCCAAGCTTCGGTCCCCCGAAGAATCGGCCGCGGGCAATGTAACGCGCCACACGAAGGCCATGAAAAAGTACCATTTTTCAACTTGAAATATTCCTGTTCGCCCTTCTTCTTCTTCGCGCAAAACATGTAACAGGAAAGAAAACAAAATAAAATGCGATCATTCTTCGCAAGTTCGAGCATACTCTCTCTCAAAACAGCAAGATCGCTTCGCATCGTCGAGCAATACAAAAATAACACAACATGTCATCGTCCTTCGTCGTCTCATTTGTTGGCGACGACCGCGGCACCAGCGGCTTCATTGTCATCTTCAAGTTCAATGTCCTCAACATCATCATTGGCGCCTGTTCCCACTACCACAAATCTTTCCGATTCTGCGTCTCCTCCTCTCTTACCGCCCTTTCGTGCACTGCCTCCCTCAGTACCCTCGTCGTCATCTACGCCATCATCTTCATCGTTACCCATCGCACGCAGAATGGACTCTGCAGTCGGACGGAATTGACGTGCTACAAACGCGTAGAACAACACAGCCGCAACTTCATATAAGAATGCAGCCACCCATGTTGCAGTGTACGGAAGATACTCACCGATAAACTCAATGACAATTCGAGTGAAGTAGATGAACATCACGGCAGCAACGTAGAATGTGCGGAATTGCTTCAAACGTGCGAGGCTGCGCTGCGTTGCTTTGCTCGCAGAGGACCCGTCCTTCATAGAGCGGATAGACCACACAACAGGAAGCAACACGGCGCAGCAGCAGGCAACGTCAAACAGACGAAGCGCGTCTCTCCATTGGGCCCACGATTTTGATCCCTCACTTTGCTCTTCAATCACCGCAAGTGCAATGTTAGCGAGGATTTGTAGCGGCAAGATGGCCAACAGTAACTTTCGATCACGGTCTGAAAGGAAAGGCTTTAGGATGGACCACCCAGTTCCTAGAAGCACAATCACAGTAAACAGCGCAACGCCCTTTACTGTCTGGAAGAAGTAAAACAGGTAATCAAGTCCGGCACTCATGCGGCCAGTGGAGCTCCGGTAGGTCAGCACGACCACATGCAGGACCAATGTGATCACCTTGAGCACCACAAGCAGGTACATGAGGTGGTGAATAGAGCGGACATTGCGTGCCACTTCTGGTCCGGAGTGGTACAGCACACGGTGCCAGTAGAACAAACCACCGCCAAAGATGAGCGCGGTGATGGTGTACATGAAGGACAGCGGGTACTCTCCAACGCTCAGGTAGTTCCTCTCCTCTTCATCGCTGCCAATGCTGCCTTTGATGACGTTATACTGCGACACAGCAACTTTGAAAGAAACGTGAGCAGGGTCTTTGTTCTTGTTGGCTTTCTTGCAGTTGTAGAAAAAGAGAGCATAAAGTCCCTCAGCGCCCTCAGGGATTGTGATGGTTGTGGAAAGGCCCGACAGCGACCCGCGAAGTTCGTTTGCCTGGCGCTGCACTGCCTCTTTCGAAATCGGTGCAGCAGGGGCCGCGGCGTCTGCTGCCGCAGCTGTATCACTGCCCTGTGCACTCTTATGCTCGTACTTGGTCATTGCCTGATTGAGAGCCTCCTGGAGGGGAATATTGAAGCGCTTCAAAGGAGACACTGCGGAGTCGTCTACAAAGCAAACATTATCTTTGTCTTCGCCCATGTCTTTCTTCGTTTCCTTGATGGCGTGTGCTCGTTCTTGGCGAGCGAAGCTGGCGCTCACCACCTTGTCAAGGGTGAAGCCGATTTTTTCGGTTGCCGTGGCATACTCGTCCATGTCGTGCAAGAAGAAATCCTTCAGCTCAAAAAAGAGCTTCCCATTTGCCGCGTAGCCGAACACCCCGAGGTCGATCACTCGGCGGGAGTCTTTCTTCACAGTCAGCGTAAAATTCGTCGCTTGCGACGGCTGTATGATGAGGGCCACCGTCACGACGAGAGCGGCTGCGACTAAAACTGATGAAAGTGACGTCATCCAGGGACGAAAGGAAAAACAAAAATAAAAAGGGAGGGTTTTGTTTCGCTTGGCTAACGTTTCACTGTTCTGATCTTCCGCGAAAGAAAACAAAAAACAAAACAAAAGGCTCAAATTTTCCAACCACCGTGTGTGAATCAGAAAAAAACAAAAATGAAGATTTTGAAAGAAAGAAAGCACCAGTAATGATCGCAATTTTTTCTAAAGACTCCATTTCCAAGGTTCATCCGTTTTCACATTCTATATTTTCACGTGTTGTCACAGTGCTCATTTTCTTTTTCACATGGCTGCAGGTCGGTACGCTTGCAACACTCTGTCGTCCAGAGTAAAAAACAGCACTGACGGCACAGTGCTGTTCGAGTTATTCTTCGCTGGAGCTGCTACATCGTCATCGAACCCAAGTGCACGAACTGGCGATGATCGTTCATCAACAGCCTCATCATCATTGTCAACGTTCACCACATGAACAGCATCGCCGCCATTGCGCCCGTCAAGTGACACCGCAGCATCCCGCCCGCGATACACAAGGGTATCGTCTGCAAACACTCGAACAGACTGCACCCAACTCGTGCCAGCATCACCTGGGGCTGGTGGCGTGTTGCTGTGGTTTGCGTTGTTGATGGCACTATCGTCGAAAAGAATCAGGGGAGCTCTTAGGAAGAGTGCTGCGATGGCGAACAGGGAGTCAGACACAAAAATAAGAGTCACCGCCACTTTTGCGATGCCATCGTCTTCCAGATCGTCGTCACCGTTGTTGTCGCCCTCATCACCCCCCTTTGAGTCGAGGACCGTCACCTGCCCCTCACACCACAGCTCATCTTCTTGAGGATTCACAAACTGGCCAGAGTCATTCATAAACGTCAGGGCATCGTGCGGCCTAGACGCCCACGCTGTCAACAAGTGCTTGAAGGTGCGGGCAGAGGATTTCCCATACAGTGCAATCGTTACTTTAAAGACGTACGCTACGGGCAGGATGGACGGTAGGTAGGCTTGGTGGTCAAGCAACCACTGCGGGGGGTCAAGAAGCGACTGCCGCGCTCGTCGAATGGCGACCGCGGCCCTCGTGTTCATCGAAAGGCGCAAGCTATGGGCGCCACCACCACCACCACCACCGTGTGAGGAGGCCAAGGACACATCAAAGCTTTGGAATCGTAACGTTGCCATAGTAGCGGGAGATTTCCGCAACGTGATGCCCTCATCACCGGGAGTCAGTTCACACAGTCCGCCGGTGGAGGAGAGCTGGGCACCGGCTTCTTGGTCCCAGAGCGATGCGTACAAAAACGCCAGATGTTGGTTCGCCACAGATGACGACGCGTGGTGACTGCTACCACCACCACCACCGGTGGCGATGCTGACAATTGGCATGGTGGACGTGAACACTCGGGCACACTTCACACCACAGTACGTTTTTCGTCCCAGCGAGTAGTTGGCAATCTCAATAAACCCAAGGTCCACGGGCTGCTGGAACACAATCACAAGTTGAATCCCGGACTCATACGCCCAGACGCATGCAGTGTTGGGATCGTTATCAAGAAGTGCTGCAAATTCAGCGTCTCCTGCATCGTCTTTCTTACCACTTGGGCGGTTAATGAGAACCTGCGAGACGTTGAATATGGGGTTACCACTGGGGTCTCGGAGGCGGATACCGGATAGTCCCACAAAGTTGGCGTCACCCCACGTGCTGACCACCTGAATACAAATGGAAGTGACGCGTTTAGGTGCGGCGGAAGGAAATGCACATGGGGAACTAACGCCCACTTGTGTTTTCAGACTTGCAACGGATGGCGGGCCCATGTCTCCGGCGCCAGTTTTTCCACCGTACACCATCGGTGAGAACATCTCAGAGAACTGTTGAGAGAGGAGCGGGGCGGAGGGAGCAAATGCAATGGAGGTACGTACTACATCCGCAACGCCACCTCCCCCTCGATGGCGGCTGCCTCGTGCACCATAACCGTCGGTGGTGGTGCTATTGCGAAGCAGAGCTCCAGTAGCAGCAGAGTCCTCGGCAGCGTGCTGGGGATAATGAGGACTGTGGTTGTGACTCATTTCTACAAAAAGTCGCTCTAGAATAGTCTTGTCCTCCGTGAACAGTATGGTTTCACAATCTTCGAACTCAGGCGACGCAGCAGGCACATTTCCGACATTGCCACCGTTGGACTCCGCAATCTCTCCACGGAATATCAGTTGATCATCGACAGTCATTTCTATGAGTCTCGCTCCTTTGTTGGTCTTAGATCGGCCACCACCACGATAGTTGAACAATCGAATCGCAGAAATAGAAACGCTCACAGGGAAGCCTATGCAGACGAGGTGGTGCTTGCCGTTACGGAACGGCGTCGCATACATTCGGTGCTCATCGGTGGTGTGGACAATGCCGTTGACTAAATTAGCGACGTTGTAACGCTGACGAAGTATTTCTGTGAGAGGGTTGAGAATGCCCTCGCTGGTAGTGCCACTACTGCCATGTTGGATCGGTGAGCTTGCAGAGGTCGAGGAAATCGACAAGGGCGACGTGCCTCTGCTAGAGGCGTTATCGCCAAGCGTATCAGCGGCGACAGTGAACGCAATCGGTGGGACTACATCAGTAGCGTGGTTGTTGTTGTTGGTGCTTGACCGGCGGGTCGGTACAATGCGAAGGCCGCGCTGATCGTACACCTCCACACCGTTGAGTCCGACTTCTCCACTGTCACCCCATGTGGTGAGGAGGTTCAACATCAAGTATCTCCCTTGTGGCATCACTGGGGAGAGAAACGCTTCCATCCCAACACCACCGCCACCGCCATTTGGAGACGGTAAATTGTTGTGAGACTTGGGAGACGATGAGTTAGGCGATGTGCTACTCCCGTTGATGGTTCCCTCTCCCACTCCAGCGTTGTTGTTGGTGGTACTTTGGCTCGTCATGGTGGCGCCTCGCACGGTAGAGGACGACGATGCTGTGCCGTTGGGAGACAACTCCGGGGGCACGCTGTACTGCTGCTGCTGCTGTTGTTTTTGTTGTGACGGTGAGAGTGCTAAAGAAAGAACAGAAGGGGCAATAGCGGACAGTCGACCACGATTTTGTTGAGATCCTAACGCGGCGCACACGACAGACTGTCGAAGGGAAGCAACGTGAGGAGCTGCTGAAGCTGAAGCTGCTTGGTTCGAGGGGGAGACCGCATCGCGGTATCGGTTGGTAGACCCTGACAATGCAGCGTTGACTTGCTGAAGCTGTTGCTGTGGCGAGCTTTCAAAGTCGGGGCGATAGTTGCTGAGCTGCTGCTGTTGCTGCTGTTGCGTGGGGCGGTAAAGATGCAACGGGGTGGCGACGAGCGAGAGTGGGTGCAGTTCTTCTTCAAGACCACTTGGGACGAAGCTCGCGTACCGATTATTTTCTATCTGTGCATCACCAATACCGCTTCCTCCAGCACCACCACCCATGCTAAACCTGCCTCCTTGCATAGAGTCTGGTGAGCCTCCGTAATGTTGTGGATGGGCGGCGCTGGTGGGCAGCGTTGGCCGAGGGGCACCGGGAGGCAACGTACGCTGTGGTGTGACATGCGATTCTTTTGATGGTGGAGGAAGGCCGCCTGCAATTTGGCGTGATTTTCCAGCAGAGGTGGGCTTGGCGGTGCTTCCGCTGTTGTTGCCGATTGGGCTGAGGCTACTAGGAGGCGGGGTGTGCAGTGCGGAGGAGGGGGTGTGACCGCCTCCTCCTTGGGGGTTAGGGGGCGGAGTAGGAGTGCGACCTGACGACATTTGTAGAGGGAATGAATCGCTAAAGTGAGCCGCGCAAATGTGTTTTTTTTACCCCCGTTTTATCCCTCTGATTTTTTGTATCGTTCTTCTTTTTTTTGACAACAGGGTTGGACACACACACATGCAAGGGATCATCAATGTCCTGTGCACTTTTTCTTTTCCCAAAGTTGTGGTTGTGATGCGCATTTTCAGAAAGGTATCAGGAGGCGCGCCTCATTGTTTGTTGTTTCTTTATCAACGGTTTTTTTAGAGAGCTGAACTGAATTGCTTGCTTGCCTATCCTTTGGTGTTTCCCAGCAAAGTCACTCCAATTTTGCGAAAAGCAAGAGAGACCCACTCCACGCATTTTCTTGGGGGGGATAATAAAATAATAGCGAGGAAGTAACTATGAAGGTGAAACACTCAAGGGGCGCGTCAATTACGGGTGGTGTGAGAGAGTGGTTTGTGTGTTGTGTTGTTGTGAAGGAATAACGCCAAAGGCTTTGGAGAAAGAAAAGTCTTGGTTTCACTCGACCTTTGGTGCTGCACCACGTCGGCGCGTTGTTGTGCTTGCTGGAGACGTTGCTGATGTGCTAGAAGAGCCATTAGTCGCCTTCTTGTCGTCATCATTGCTGTCGCTGCTCACAACAGAGGGTGCATCACCACGTCCGGTTGCAATTTTGACAATTTCCCAGAACCACACGTATTGCAGCACCATCACCACCGCGACACTGAGGAGGCATACCGCAATCGTGAAGTGGCTGTGCCCTCGGCCAGCGAGCAACCGCGGGACCATGTCGACATACCAGCTAAGGGTCACAAACGTGCCACCGAGAACACGAATGAAAAAGAACAACCCAGCAAAGATGTACTCCAGCAACGAGGCCAATCCCAAATGAATCTTCAACATCTTCAGCAACGCCGCAGAGTGAATAAACGCATTGGACGTTTCGAACATACCGGTGTAGTACGCTGCATACTGATCAGAAAAGGGGAACGCGAGGAAGTACGTTCCCAAGAAGCTGACAATCGCGTGAATGGTCCACATGGCACCCCAGCGGTAGCCCACGCAGACCAACAAGTCCCAGAGAAAGTACCCAACGATCATCAGGCGGTAGGGGCGGTATCCGGGAATTTCTTCATAGTGGCGATCATGGAGGGTCCAGTTGTTGCGACGCAGTTCGTCGAGGAAAATAAACGCCGAGTTGAACATCACAAACCCATTGACGATGGACACGACACGAATTGCAAAGTTCTGCTGGTCCGTCTTGGATAACTTGCGGTAGGCGAGGCTAATGTAGGGCATCATGGCCATCGTTGCGAATTGCACGACAAAGTATCCAATCGTGGCTGCGATGATAATCTCTGCGTCCCTCACGAAAGGGTGGATGAAGATTTCGTAGTAGGAGTACTGCGATTCAGTGGACCCGAAGGCTCCCAGAAATGCAGGCGATGACATTCTTTCCCCTCTTCTGATTTCTGATGCGTTTGTACGTTTTATTTTTGATTTCTTTTCGATTCGTCCCGATGGGATTTCTTCGTCAAGGGGATAAACAAAACAAAAAAAAACACGTTCAGCTTTGTTCTCGTGAATTTCATCGCCAATGATTGTGCTCTTGTGACATCATAAAGGGTAGAGGGAACGCAGGGGGTAACAAAAAATGACTTGCGCTCTGGGCATGAAAGTTTAACGTGTGCCGCATCTTCTGCTCGGACGAAACAGGATTCAACGACAAAAGCAAAAGCGCTCCCCATTTGTTTCTCAGCACGAGCCGTTCACGGGGATCAACTCTTGATCAAGAGCCGACGATGCTGGCCCATTTGATTTGTGGCTGACGACACTACCATTACCGTTACTTCTCAACGAAATTCCGTCAACTTGTTTCTGCTTTGAGTTCCGTTTCTTCTTCTTCTTTGGCTGTGAAAGGCCGTTGATACTGTCTTCGTACAGTGCTGTGTCCTCCTGAATGTTGTCGGCGTCATCATCGCCGTCACTATTGTCGTCATCGTCGTCCTCATTGTCAAACCGGCCTCTTGAGCGGTTGTCTTGCTCTCCAGTAAGTGCTTGTTCCTCCAACTCTGCCCTAAGCTTTTCGTGTCGCTGGGAGATGAACTTTGCGTCGTACGCCTGCATCAGCGTCACGAGGATGCCGCCCATACCAGTGATGGAACCGAGCATCTGCGAAAGGAAGTCGAGCACCGTCGCCTTTGGCAGACGTTTCACGGTCAGGATATTGGAATCGGTCACGAACTCAATCGTCACGGGCACGCCAAAATATTGCGTGACTTGCGACGAGTCAATCGTGTTCCCCGAAACGCTGCTGCCAAGCTGCACGTGGTAGCCCGTGCTGGTGATGATGTTCTGCGTGATGATGTTCCCCACTTCCTCGAATGACGTGGGCAGAATAGGGAACGTCATGACAGACGCCGGGTACCCCCGGAACACGTCGCTGGTGAGGGAGGGGGAGATCACAATCACTGACTGAGAGATCTCGCCGTTTGGATTTGTGGTGGAACTATCGGAGCTCCCCCAGTTCCCGGACAGTGCTGACCAGCCTCCGGAGGTGGCGTCTGCGTTAATTCCGGTGTCCACTGACACCTGCACCTCAATGATCTGCGCGTACACGTTGGGGTCAAATTTCACACCGACACTAACGGTTTGCCCGAAGTCGAGTGAGCATTGACTGCAGGTGAGGGCAAGCGTGCACGCAGATATTGTCGCGTCATACGTACAGGTTTGAGTGAAGTTGCTTTCCGAATAGATACCCGCGGAGAGGCTGACGATGCCAGTTCCAGCAAGGCATGCTTCAGGACGGTCGCTGCTCGTGCTATTGATATTGACACTGGAACTCGAAGGGACGACGACGCAGTCACCTCGACTGAGGACACCCCCAATCGCTGATACCTTCATTTCCAATGAATTCGTGACAAGTGGCGCATTGTAGTTCACACTTGGCGTCGTCGCGCGAGCTTCTGAAATATTCGTGTACACAAACTGACCCACCAACGCGAGTGCTGCACCAACGGCAAGTACGTTGAACAGCAAGCGCGTGACGCCGCCACTCAGGGTGGAGTGAATACGAATGGCTTCACCCTCAACGCCGAGGGCATGTTCGGTGTCATACGAGTCGAGGTTCTTGAAGGAGAACTGTGACAGTGAGCGCTTGACTCTTCCCAGGGCCTTTCCTGGGTTAAGATCTTGGCCAGTACCAGGGAACGGCTGAATAAGGCCGCGTTCGATAAACGTAATGATGACTTCTTCGAAGGCGCTGAATGTGACGTGGCCAGCGCCGCTTTGATCGTTCTCCGCCAGGATTCGATCCACAAACTCAGGCGGCAACCTTGAGGCACCAAGGTCGCGTAGTGCGAGCCGCAGACGTTCGGAATCCAACCCAAAGTGGGATCGTTTGTAGCTATCGTACACTCCTCGACAAATCTCCCGCGCGCCGTCGTTAAAGAAGTACGCCAAGCGCTGCTTCCGCGCACTTTGTGCGAGGTACGTCACAATTGCGAGAATAATGAGGAGCAACGCAACAATCACTGCCGCACCGGTGTAGATCAGCGGCGGAGTTTCCCCGTCGTCCATAACAGCTGGTTGAGATTGGTACACCGTCGAGTTCGTGCCTGCCGTGGACGAGGGAAGCGGCGGGGTCTCCCCGTCGTCCATAACAGCTGGTTGAGATTGGTACACTGTCGAGTTCATGCCTGCCGTGGATAAGGGGACGGAGCACCCTAACGGGCATCGCATGTTCGCAGGGCATGGAAGGCATTTTGTTGAAAAGGGAACTGGTGCATAGGTACCTTCGGCGCACAACTCACAGGCGTCGAGCTCGCCTGCCCCGATAATGTTTGAGGCACGTCCAGCCGGGCACGGGATAATCACCTGTCCGTTGAACGCAACGTAACTACCAGGCGGCGCAAACACGCAAGAGATGTTAGCCGCCACCTCTGCCGCTGTCGGGTTCCTGCTGCCAAGGCCACATGGAAGGCAGGGCAACTTGTACGCTGCACTCCCGGCCGCAGCAATCTGTTCTTGAGTGCACAAGAAACTGCTCAATATAAACGATTCGGTGAGATCGTAGTAGGTATCTTGACGCTCCACTTGGTCTTGTGTGATCGAACCACCGAAGAATACAAAATGATCTCCAACAAACGCGCCGCTTCCACCGATGCCGCCAGCCTCTACAATTCGGCTGTAGCTATTGGTTCGGAACATAGGGTAAAATTGAACCCCGGTCGCAGCGGTGTCGCCGATGGCAACGGCCGCGCACTGCAAGTCAATTGGAGCGCCGAGGTACAGCTGACTAGATTCATATAGCGATCCTCCACAGACCATGAGGTTGTTCCCAACACCAGCAACAGCGGCGTCTGCACGGACAACTGGGTACGGCGTGACGATCGTCTGAGAGAGCAGCAGGTTTCCGTTGCCTTCGACTGCTTCCCAGACGGCCACAATATCGCGAAGAACCTCCGTTCCTCGTAATGAGGTGGAGATGCCACCAACGAGGAATGCGTGAGTCCCGTTGTAGTGCAAACCGAACGCAGCTCGGGGTAAAAGCGGAGGTGAAACGGTGAGGGTCACCCAAACTTGCTGTTGGAGATTAAATGCGACGACAGAGCCGCTGAGGCTCGTCGGGGCTCCGACAACACCAGCGATCAGAATCATGTTCGCGTCTGACATGACGCATTGATGCCGAGCACGTGACGGCGTGACCACAGAGGAGGACGGAGTAATCATATTCCACACACCGGTGACAACGTCCGATGAGGTGAAATCGAGCGTCAACGTCCACAGCTCGTTGCTCATGAGAGAGCCGTCAACGGAAGTAAATCCGCCAAAGAAATACACCACGTTTCCCTTGGCGCACCCAGAGAGGGAGTACCGGGGGCTAGGAACAGAAAGGGAAGCCCCTGTGGTGATCTCAAGCCACAAACATTGATGCGC
The DNA here is from genome assembly GCA_001460835.1 of Bodo saltans. Taxonomy (NCBI): domain Eukaryota; phylum Euglenozoa; class Kinetoplastea; order Eubodonida; family Bodonidae; genus Bodo; species Bodo saltans. The sequence continues at coordinate 1,127 of CYKH01000223.1, read as the reverse complement.
GCCGCTCTGCGTGAGGTTCGCGCAGAAGTAGACGTTGTTGTACAGCACAGAGCCAAGGCCAAACGCAATCAAAAAGCCACCGCCAATCTGCACGGACACGTGATACTGACGTGCTTCGGGCACCAGGTCGTCCTCTTCGACGTTTGTTGGCGCACTAATCGAAGTGGTTGTCGACGATGAGGGTGTATCGGACAACACGGACATAATCCAGCGGTCACCGAGAACATCAATGGCGCCTTGGCCTCCTACGATTTCAATATTCTTTCCGTTGTTGGTGACAAACATGGCACCAGCTCCACGGACAGGCACGACGGAGGTCGTGTCCCCCAGCACAGACCATTGATAGGTCTCAAACGAGAACGCATAAATATTCGAATCTTGCACTGGGTTCCGCGACCCGTCAAGAAAGCCACCGTACACAAGGGCTGACTTATCCTGAGGTAAGTAGTCACACTGCGCAGCAAATCTAGGAGAAGGATACAATGCTGCGTCGCTGGGGGGTTGAATGAGAGTCGAGGTGCCGTTGGTGTGATTGTACAGCCACGTGTCTCCCAGCATGTCGATTCCGTCGACGCCACCAAAACACATGGTAAGAGGATGGCCAGAGTAGTGCACACAACACGGCCCAACGCGGCCGCCCGGTAGCCCATCTTCCGGGTTAGTGGCGTTGGCGTTGATGAGTCGGAACGAGACAACTGACATGGACTTGAGGTCCAACACGCCTTCATAGACACTCCGAGAAAGACCGAGCGTCGATGAGGCTCCGAAGAACACTGTAAAATTCTCGCCACCGGTCGCAACCATCGCAGGGAGCATCAGCGTTGGAGGAAGTTGATTGAAGTCTGGTGGTGGCGTTACTGCCAGCCACGTTTCCTTGTCGTAATGGTAAATGTGCATGTCGCTCAGGGGCGTTGAGTCACCATCTGCACCCCCATACACCAACCCGTATGTCACGTTGTACTCCACACTCCGCAGCATCACCATAGCCCCACCGGACCGTGGGGTGGGACACCCAGGTGGTGTAATCTTCAGGTACAGAATATTGTGCCTGTTGCTATTAGGGGCGAATGGAAATGCAACTTGGTTTGCCTCGTACATGTCATTCGTGGCTTGTCGGCTTGGGGCAA
>CYKH01000222.1:0-12239 GCA_001460835.1 Bodo saltans | reverse complement strand
TTTTTTTTTTGGTCTGGATTGTCATCGCGGTATGGCGTTTGGCAAGGAGACGAGTCGAGGACCACAAGACTGATGTTGACCTCGCCGGGGAACTCGAGGCGTTTGTAGTAGTAGCGAGCAGGCATGACCCATCGGTTGTGCTTCGGGCTCACGTACTCAATCTCCCCCTCTGCAGATCCTGGGTACCCGTAATCGTGGTTGCCCAGACAACTGTACCACGGCACCATTGTGGCCTCCTCTGTGAACACGTCCTCGAATGTTGTTTTCCACGCAGTGTCTGACTTGCTGTGGACTCCGCAGTGGTAAACGTTGTCGCCTGTGTTGAGGATGAAACGAGCCTTCAATTCGTCTGCTTTTGCCGCGAAATTCTTGGCAACGACCTTTTCATCATCAGCTTTCTCGCCGCCCATAGGCATGCATCCCCAGTCCCCAATAGAGAGAAAATGAAATAATCCATCGTCGCCAATTGATAGACCAACGAGGGTGGCTGCAACAAGGAGAACAAGGCTGACAAGTGTCATCTGTACTGTGTCTTGTTTTGTGTGTTGGATTCGTGATTTGCAATCGCTATTTTCGTGGTTCGAAGTAAAAAAAATCGTCATTGTAAAAAAGAAAAAAAAAGAAGTGAAAGATTGCAGTGTTCGCACAGACAATAACTGCAAACGGGTTGCTTGCCGTGGTATCGGTTGTTTATGGTTGTGTTCGTGATCTATGGTTAATCGTGAAAAAAGAAGTGGAATGATGTGTGATGTGTATGGTCTATGTTTTGTCGCAACAACAACTGGGGAGCAGTTGCACTACACGACAACAAACGTTTTCTCCGCCCCTTACTTACTTCGCCGATCGCTGAGACGATATTTGAATCGGGAGCGTCGTCACAGGATCACGAATGAGCGTGTAAAGCTTTGTGAACTCGTCTGACTGGTAGTAGTGCGTGATGGCTTCTGCAGTAACGCCTAATCCAGAGACGACAGTTTCAATATCAGCGCAATCGATTTTGACAATGTCGGGTTCCACACCTCCCGCAAGTTGACGCTCAAACACTCGCGTCTGCCTTATTGCCTGCTTCACGTGGTGGTGCACCAGTTGCAACGGCTCCGTGTCAAGTTCAAGGTACTTCCGAAGCCTTGCTTCCATCGTCCCACGCATGCTGTACTTTTGAGTCTGCAGAAAACACCGCAGAAACAAAGCAATGGCTGCCGAGACATCTTCATCTTTGACGAATTCACGCAAGTGGAGACGTGCGTGCGCCTCGGATAATCGAATGATCGACTCCATGTGACGAACAGTGATGGGGATACCGCCGTGCTTCGACTCTTGCCGAAGTTCCATATACAGCTGAGAGATCGTGTTGGCGTCCACGTTGGAGATGCGAGGGCTGCAGTGGGCCTTCGCGAAGAGGATGTACTTGTGCAGCGTCTCTTGCGGAAGTGGATTGGGGCTAGCGGGGTCATCGTCTTCACGCACGTTTCGGCCCGTAAGCTCTTCACGGAGTCGTAGCATCTCAGCCTCTTTCATGTTACGTTCTTCTTGGCTAAGCATTTCTCCCTCCAGCAGTTCTCGGCGAAGCTCAACGAGTTTCTCATGCGATCGCTGCATTTTTTGACGAACTTCAGCATGGTACTTCGGGTGGTTACGTTGATGGGACCGACAGACAAATGTTGCAAGTTGCTCGTCCAGCTCCTCGTTTACCTCGTCACGAACAACAAACAGCAAGTCAAACCGACTGAGAATAGGGGTTGTGAGGTTCACGTTGGCGTCGAAGGAGACAGAGGGGTCGTACCGCCCTCCTATAGGATTCGCAGCCGCCATCACGCAACACCGAGCAGACAGTGTCGTGACAATACCTCCTCGAGCAACGGAAATAGTCTGTTGCTCCATCGCCTCGTGGATCGAGGTGCGATCTTGGTCGGACATCTTATCAAACTCATCAATTAGGCAAACACCACGATCTGCAATGACCAGCGCACCACCTTCCAACACAAAGTCACCAGAAATAGCGTCTTTGTGGACGGAAGCAGTGAGACCGACAGCAGTGGAACCTCGGCCTGTGGTAAAGACCGCCCGGTCCGCAGTCTTCTCCACAAATTTCAGGAATTGAGATTTCGCGCAGCCAGGATCTCCAACAAGGAGAACGTTAATATCGCCTCGGATTTTGTGGCTTTGATCCCCACCGACGTCTTTCGGCACACCACCCAGCATAGCGAGCAGGAGGCCCATCTTTATGTCGTCGCGGCCGTGGATGCTCGGGGCCATCGATCTCAGGAGCTTCTTTTTCACCATGGGATGCCGAGCAAGTTCGAGTAGACGCCGCTTTTCATGATCAGGAAGGCGGAAGTGAGAGACATCTGTCGTCTTGCGGTTCACGTGGTTTGCATGCAGCACTGTCGTGAAGACAGGAAATCCTTGACGACTGTTGAGAAGAGGATCAAAGTTGTTTTTATACACACCGGTGACGTGGACTTCATCACCAGGTTTTGCTGTATCGATAAGGTCATAAGTCAGAATGACTTCCAGACTTCGCGGCAGGCGGCCTGGCGGAACTTTCCCGGGGGGTTCTTGAAGGACAACACACTGATGGTTACGGTACTCTGTAAGGCTCATATTCACGCTGAATGGTCCTTTGCTATGACACGCTGGGCACGTGGATACTTTGTGCTCTCGCTCGCCTCGTTGATAAATGGGGCCAACGACGAAGCCACAACGACGGCAGTCGTAGCGAACCGCAACCATCTGCGGATACACTGGACTACGCCTGACCACGACGCCCTCCACCCTCACTAGCACGTTCATGTGCAGTTGGCGGAAATCACGAATCGGGTCACAAAGGGGCATATCGGCGATACGAACGACAACGTTGGGCTGCACACTCCGATAGTGAGGAACGACGATGCGATACACAAAATAGTTCGCAGCGTCGTCGAATAATTCCAGCATTGCTTCTGGTAAGTCTGCAAGCCACAGTACAAGCACGCTGTGGTACACCAGACTTAAGTGACCATATGTGACTTCGAAACTTTGAGCGTTGTCCCGTGTCATGAGTCGCACACGTTCTTCATAAACAGCTGTACCATTGACTTCGAAGTTGCGGAAGAAGTGCAAAATTCTATTTTTGATCATGCGACGCGGTAATTCTTGGGCAATCCATTCCGCTAGTTCACACTGGGGTGAGGTCCAGTCGAACTCTTGGTCAGTTGGTAACGTGGCGTCGTCATAGACGGCATCCAGCTCATCGTCGACTCGCGGGTCATCGCCACCACCATCAGCAAGAAAATCAACTCCCTCTGGGTCATCACCACCGTCTCCACTACTACCTGCACGTCGCTTCCTGCTTGGGTTTGCTTCATCATCGTCGTCATCGTCACTATCAGTGACGAGTTCGTTCATGAAGTCCTCGTCTTCGTCCACATCGCTGAACACTGCACCGCGCCCATCCTTTCTTTTGCGCTCTGCTCGAGTTCGCGTTTCAATTTGGCGTGCAAGCAACGCTTCGCGTTCTAGCATTTCGTCCACTTCACGTCGATCACCTTCACTCATCTCTGACGCATCTGATCGATCGTCGATGAAAGCTTCGTCTTCGAGCTGCTCAGCCTCATCGTCAGGTTCTTGCAGCTCCTCGTCCACTTCAGTGTAATCTTTCATGTAGTCATCCGCAAACAAGTCTTCGCCTTCTGGTTCTTCTTCGTCTTCTATGTCGCTATCGTGGTCACGATCGTCTGCTCCTGGCACTGGCGTCCTTCGAAGAGGTTCGCCTTCTCTGCTGCGCTTTGGCGCGTTGGACTTTGGGCCCATGACTATCTTGAAGGTCAGCTACAAGTGACCCTTTTTTTTTTGGCAAACATCAAGGGGCAAAATGCATCGTCGAACAACGAAGTCAGCAAACTACGAAAACTACGTGATTTCAGCTTTGTCGTAAGAACCATTTTTATGATTCACGATCATGATGACCAACTACAAAAAAAACTCTGTCGTCGTCTTTGATAACGTAGTTTTGCTGTTCGACGGTTCAAGGGGGGAAAAAACAACAACGAGCATCAACAAACACTTCCCTCAAAGCACTGATGCGTCCGACGTCGTTTGATAAATGTTGCGGGAAATCATGTCTGTGGCTTCCTTAATCAACTCATCCTCTCCTTCGGTGGCGCTCCCATCCTGAGTAGTGGTAAGGTTGCGTGCAGGTGGGAGTGGTGTGAACTTCACGATCGACGCGCGTTGATGACGGGGGACGAGCATTTTGTTGTAGTTCGTTTGCACAGGTTGCTGCTGAAATGCGATCATTTTGAGAAGGTCCTGAATATCTGGCGGGATGAGGCACATGGGATAAAAACGTGTCCTACCAGCGGGAGCGCACGCAAGATTTTCAGTCTCAGCGCTTGTCACAGAGTCAGCGGCGGGTTCGTCAGCGCTTCTCGCAGAGTCACCGGGTTCGGCGGCGCTTGGCAGGAGGGCGAATGCTGACGCATCTATGTGTAGAGCCCGCAGCACGCCATCGGAAACCCAATGACAGTCTTTTCCCAGGAGATCATGCTCAATCGCGACATCGAGAACACCAGCTCGTGCGATTCCTGTGAAGTACGTGCCGTCTAGTTTCTTTGGTAAGTATTCTGCGATGGCTCTCAGTCGTCCACTGGGATCATTGACGTCAGCTAAGGACACGAAGCTGCGCATGGTTCCGTGTGCGTTACCCAGGTTTCCTTGCCATGGGCGGTTTGGCAAATATGCAAGATCTGCTCCATGCTGAACGTGAAATGTTGTGCTGAGGTTGGGCACTTCAAATCCGTGCCGCTCAAGGAAATCCGAGGGAGCCCAGAACTTGGACAAGTGCTGATTGCGCTGCTGTTCCTCCGTAGACAACGTCGCATCACCTCCGGGCGGCGAGAGAGAGACTCGTTGTTGTTCACGGGTCGCCATCCACTCTACCATTTTCAGTTGCATGGGGCCAAAAAAGCGATGGTACGTTAGCAGATGAACTGGGTGATACGAGACCATTGATGCGGCGATGGCTGGGAACTCAAAGTCTTCCGCGTTGAAGTACACGGCGTCTTTCATTGAAATGTGACGACCGTGAACACAACGACCTTGAGCATGAGGCTTCAGTGGCAATGAGTTGCCCAGGCGTTTGCTTTCGTTAAGTCTGAGATACTCTGGCGCTTGGGATTGTCGGAGGGCTGAATGTTGGTGAAGGGGCTTGACAACAATCGCGCCCACTCGGTTTGTTTCTGCGACCGAGTTTGCGATGGGCTGTCGACCCCGTGCAATGGCCCCAACGCTCTTCATCCACTCTTCACAAGGTCGCTTTCCGAACTGCGGGTCGAACAGCTTTTGATATCTTCCGGCGTTCTCCATGATACCACCCGATCCGAGCTGTTGTATGTCACGGAGCAAAGGAAGATGACCATGAGGATCATCAAATTGGGAGCCGCAGAAGTACACACTCGGAAAGAATCCATCTCGGTTCATGACCGACGTCATGCAGCTGGACACCTCGCCTTCCTTAAGTGTCACCCCTTCGAGTTTGCTCGCCTCATCGAGAGTGAGCCATAACCGCTTGTTCCAGCCGAAATGAACTGCAGCACGTTGCATCTGATGTTCTAGGCTTCGGGGAAACTGCCCGCCAAAGATGGTGTAGGGCTCATAGCACCGATAGGCGGCACTCATAGCGCAGCAAGACCCAGGCATGATCGTCTGCTCGAGGTTGTACCAACCAACACCATCGAGCTTCAACGCAGGGGTTGATGAATCTGAAGTGGCAAGAGACCACAGTGGATTCCTTCGGTTGACCCACGCCTCTGGTATCCACCATGGGCTTTCATATCCATTCTGCTGGGCGGAGAGAGTCAACTTCTCTGCAAGTTTAGGACGGAAGAGTCCCCCAGTGACAGAGTGAGGGATGTAGGGAAATCGTCGCCTCACCTCCTTCTCACTTCTTCCCAAAGTATTCGCAGCCCCCTCCTTGACGACAGATTCGTCTGTGTTGTTGGGCTCCTCCACTGGCGTCGTCGAACCACAGTCGTCAGCAGCCTCAGTGGTTGTTGCTTGCTGGGCAACAACATAGCGACTATCACCAAGGTGCTGGAGGTAATTGTAAAACCAGTCAGGAGAAGTCGTGTGCTCGGCAAGAATCAACGTGGTGTCCAGGCCCAACTGCTCCGTCAACTTGGCTGTTTCAGAGGGGAACAACGTCGCTGCGTCAATAGGCCTTGCTTGAGGCGAGGCGCGAATGTCTGGGCCGAAGGTTCCGTTCACAAGAAGTCGGCGTGGAACCCAAACACCACCACCGCCTTCCCTGGGGGGACGTGTCGATGTCGACATCCCGCCAAGACTGGCCTCCAGGGCGATGAGCTTGCCTGCTATGGACTCCGGAAACAGAGCACCCGTAAAGTACCGTGGGAGCCTTGAAAGGAGGCGCGAGGAGCAGAACATTTAATCAAGAAATTCTGTTCGTTTGAAAACAAGAGAACGAAGGCCCAATGAATCAAAAAAAAAAAGCATTCATAACATAGACACAACAACAAAACAAAGTTCCGCAATATATTTTTTTGTCGCTGTTGACGCGACTACGAACTGTTGTGAAGTTGTAACGCACGCTGCAGGTTGGCGCTCCTGAGTTTCCACATGAAGTAGATATCTTGCGCGCAGTGCGTCGCGTTGTCTGCAAACCCCTTGCGTTCTCTTGACAGCGCCAAAGCAGCGTTACAGTGGAAGGCAAGCTTCTCACGCAGCAGTTGGTGACGACGATCATCGAGAGACGACTCTCGTCGCGTTTTAGCACGAGCCTTCGTCTTCACGGATGCGGGATCGGCGTCGTGTGACGTGACCGAGCGGGGGCGCTTTTTCGATGAGGATGTGCCTCGGTTGGAATTGTCATCAAGCGATGGATTCAGCGTTGATGCGATGACGACGGCGTGGAGTAATAGCTCGTCAACTTGCGTACGAGCAGCTTCTGCCTCCTGCAGGTGCCGTTGAATGCAAACATCCAATGTGCGCATCCTCATCAGTGAGTGAACAAGATTCGTCCGGGCGCTTTCAGATCCTGCGTAGAATAACGACACTTGGGAATTGACAAACCGTCGATATTGGAGTCCAGCAGGAGCGGTTGAAGGTGAGTCACTCATTTTTAACCGCAACGAACAATTGGCACTTTTTTCACAAAGGGGGCGTCTTTCAGCGTTACTGTACCCACGACTGACGACTGAGTTCAAAGCATTAAACTCAACAACAACAACAACAGAGAAACCCCCCCACACCTTTACTATCTTCTCCCTTTGGTTAACAACGTGACATGAGAAAGCTACACGTATGATGAGCATCACACACATTTTAAGCATTTTGGATTCAAGTCATTCACCGTGGGGCGTTAAAGAGGGGGGTGATGGTTGTGGTGTGGTTGTGAGTGTGTGTGTCGGGAAGATGAACCCCGCTGTCATTGGATGAATGTGTTGTTGCTGGATTTGACCCCTTTCCCTCTCCTCTTTGGTTTCCTTGTCAGATCATCACACAACTTGAGGTTTTTTTTTTTTGTTTGTTTGTTTTTGTTGTGCGCATCATTGGCGTCCACACGCGTGCACAAACTGCAAGTTAACCTGTTCAGATGCGTGCGCGTTGTATTTATTGAGTTGCTTCAATTCCGGTTTTCATTTTTTTGTTGACCATCTTCTTTTCTTTGCTGTAATTTGGTTCACTATCGTGTAGTACCGTAAGAACTTGCTCCGTTGATAGCAGTGGGTCAATTCAACAACTTCTTAGTTCCTTGCCTGCTTTCTTGTGACATAATACATTTCGCAAGCAGAGTAAAAAAAAAAAAATCAACAAAACCAACTCGACCTTGCTATTGCCGACATCGGTAAGCACATGAGAGAGCATCATCCCATACTTGTTAGGCGAACGTTTCTGGCTGTGGCAAGGGAAAGGGAAAGGGCACAACTAGTGCTTCGATCAGGTTTTTTTTTTTTGCTTTCCCAGTCCTTTTCATGCCACCGCAGTGCCCGCTTCGTCTCACAAATGTGTATCGTCTCCCTAGTTCCCCACTTCGCCCACCAAGAACTCCTCAACATGAAAACTGAACAAGGGGATCTCATGTATTCGTACAAACAAAAATTTGGCGGAAATGCAAACCAAAACAAGCAACAGGGGTTCACGGTAGGAAAAAGGAAACTAGAAAAGTTCCTGTTTTTTTTGGTGTGGCCAACTGCAAAGTCAAGAACGTGCTTGCCACTTCAGATTCTTTGGCGAGCCGCCTATCACAGCTGTTGTTGAAGTTACGCGTCGCGGCGCACGTACACAGCGATCGTGTCGCACCCCGCGTAGACAAGGCCCATGTCCTGAGGGCACCACCGTCTCACTTCCTTGCGTACAATATACGAAGGGCAGAGCACATACTGCTGAGCCAGCAACGAATGAAATCGCCAGTCACCAGTGGACGAGACATCACCTACATAAATCACTGCACGGCCTCCTTGTTTGGTGTAATGCCTCAGGGCCTCGAAGCCCATCGATGATTGTTCTTCTTCTGGGGAGCCGAACGGAGGCCAGCATAGGAGCAGTGCTGATCTCGTGCAGTCCATTGAAAGCAACACGTGAGGCTCTCCATAGTTTACGGAAACGCTATATCTTGCGGGTCGAATAATTTCATCAAAAGCAAAGAACGCTAATCGTTTGGACGATCCTGCGTACGATGTTGAGACAACCCCGTCGTAGGAGCTTTGCAGCCACTCAACGACATTCAATGTTTTTGGGATGGTACGGTCTCTTACGCGGCCAGATGCTGTAATATGCTTTGCGACTGAGCGGCAGAGCTGAATGTCGCCACTCACAGCCGGTGCTGATGAAACATGATTCGCCACTCGGTTCAACACATGCTCCACAAAGCCAGTTCCAGCGCCAAGGCTCACCACGCGGTCCACCTCGGGACAAGATTGGTGCAGGCCCTCTAGTGCCGTCAACGCATCCTGAGGTCCGACAAGGCTCCACGCAAACAAAGTTGTTGCGATGCGATGCGCCTCATAGGTGATTGGAATTTTCAGGATATCAGGAGCGTAAGAGCGGTACACCTCAATCATGTCCTTGTACAGCTGATAATCGTCACCCACGGCGTCGATGGTGAGCTCGACAACGTGCAGGAGCTCCGGCAAGTAACATGAAACAGTGCAGTTTGGGCAGTATCGATAGGTGTATGTCTCTCCTACTTTTACAACGAGATATTCACTGATTGCAGAATATCCGCACACGTGGCACTCCCACAATGATTGGGTGGAGTGTGTCTCGCCAAGAGCAAATAACCGCTCTACAGCTTCGATAAGAGTCGCAGGCTGCGTGATAAGGGGCGCTGGGACGTGGAGAGGTGCCTCCGTTGTCGAGTGGGCTAATAAACAAGTCCGACCGTACATGCAGAAACCAAACGCTTCGAACATCGGGCACACTTTTAAGTCACGGATGGATGCAGGAACGCCGCCGTTTGCTCTTGTGGCGTGATACGCGGGAGGCGGAGCTCCACCTCCAACGCCTCGATAGGACGCCGAGGGTAATTCATCCATGACATCCGAAGATGCAATTTTTTGATTTCCGTACACGACCGAGTTCATAAAGGCAGCAAGTTGGCACCCAGGGCAGTTGCACATGCCCGTGGAGGAGTCATAGTCATGAAGAAGTCCCGTTCCGGTGGTGGGCTGGATCACTATGCCGTTTGGGGGTGGGACGGTGAGCATAAGTGTAGAGAAGGACTGACTCAGCACGCTAGACGTGAAAGGGAATGCTTCTTATTGAAATCCACACACACACTTGTGTAAACAAGGGAAAGGGGGCTGGTGTCTTTTTTTTTCCAGCAAGAGGACAGGAGAAAAGAGAGAGTTTGAAAATACAGGCCATATCGAAGGAGCATACATTTCGTTTTTTTCTTAACAACGAGGTCCAACTGAAAGTGGCGGACCTTCAACCACAGGCCATTTTCAGCTGTCCTGTGTTGTTATGTTTTGTGTTTCTTTTGTTTGGCTCTTCAAATTTATTTTGACTTCTCCGTTTTCATCTTGACTTTTCGCGTTTCATCTTTGTTCCACATACACGCACACACACACATACGGCACAAACACACCCACACCCACAATGTACGAGCAGTTGATCAACAACTGCGATCCCCAACAGACACACACACAAAAACAATTCACCTAAGGTTTTCGCTGCATCGACAAACATAACGAAAATCTGAGAGAAATATCAGTCGTTGCCTTTTCTCTGAACGCCTCACGGCAAAGCGGAAACAGAAACAGAACGCCCTCGTTCTCAAAGGACAACATGGTTAGAATTCGTCGTTCGACGACTGGCGAGGGGCGTATCCACCGCGACCACCGCCGTTGCCACCACCGTTGTTGTACCCACCGCGACCACCACCGCGGCCGCCACCGTTGTAACCGCCACCGTTGCCACCACCGTTGTTGAAGCCACCGCGACCGCCGCCACCACCGAAGCCACGTCCACGGCTAGGGCGGAAGGAGCCCTCCGGGGGGCGAGGACCCGAGGGGAGAAGAGCGCCACCGACGCTGCACACATTCTCAGCACGAGTGCGGCCGTCTTGGGTGGACACGTCGTACTCGATCTCTTGGCCGATGGTCAGGGCACGGAAGCCGCCGGCCTCAGTCTTGAGGGCAGAGAAGTGGACAAAGTGCTGGGCCTTATCAACATTGTCCTCAACGAAGCCGAAGCCACGGCCGGACATCCAAGAGACGACCTTGCCGGTGTTGAGAAGCGCTGAGGTGGCGCAGAACCGATTGAGGGTGGTGAGGCGAAGCATATCTTCTTTTTTTAGTAATGTTTGTGGTATGGTGAGAATGAAACACATTAATCAAATTTCATGGACTGGGCTGCAGTGAGAAAAACAAACACCGAAGCACATTCTTTTTGGATTTTTTCTTAATTTTTTTTTTTGAGACGTAGGCGACACGCACAACTCAGTTTGCGATCACCAACAGCACAGTATTCTCTTGCCACCGACCAGGGGGGCCGCGGAATAATAACTATGCACTTGAACGCAAAAAAAGAGATGCACATCAATCACTTAGTCGAAGAGTTCGAACACGCGCACAACTACCGCGCGACTAACTAATGTGTTTCTCTGTGTGTCTGAGGTTCCTCTCAGTACTGGTTCTCGTTGTTCTCGTACCTCTGGCCGCCGTTGTTGTAACCGCCGCGTCCGCCGTTGTTGTAACCGCCGCGTCCGCCGTTGAAGCCGCCACGGCCACCCTGCTGGCGAGGAGGACGATCATCGAACTGGCGCTGAGGTGGGCGAGGACCCTCAGGCAACAGGCCGCCACCAACGGCGGTGACATTAATGGCCTTCTCGCGATCGCCTTCCCTAACGACGTCGAACTCAACTTCCTGGCCAACGCTCAGAGCACGGAACGCACCCTCGGGGACCTTGAGGCCCTGATTGTGGACAAAGAAGGACTTGTTGGTTCCCTCCTCGACGATGAAGCCGAAGCCCTTGTGCGCAATCCACTTGTCCACCTTACCCTTGTTGAGGAGAGCAATGGAGCGGAACATCTCTTTTTTCTTCTTTAGATATTTGGATGTCTAATTCCTGGTGAACATGAAGAAAAAAGCAACATCAATGGTTCGTTCTGCACCATACGAAGTTCAACTTGAGTCACCAAAATAAATAAATTTCTTTGAAAAAAGTCACTTTCGTTCAGTGTCCCAACGGAAGAAATAAGTTACGTGGCGCTCAAAGGGGCGAGGACCCAACCGGCCGCCACCAGGGGCGTTAACGTTGATAGCTTCCTCGCGATCGCCATCTTCAGGTACGTCGAACTCAACTTCCTGGCCAACGGTCAGTACGCGGTACGCATCGTCGAGGACCATCAAGCCCGATTTTTGTGCGAAGTAAGTCTTGTTGGTTCCCTCCTCGACGATGAAGCCGAAGCCCTTGTGCGCAATCCAACTGTCCACCTTGCCCCTGTTGAGGAGAGCGATGGAGCGGAACATCTCTTTTCTCTTCTTTAGATATTTGGATGCCTGTGAGCACGAACAAGAAAAAAAAAGAATCAATGGCTCGTTCTCCGCCATGCGAAGTTCAACTTGAGTCACAAGAAAAAAACACAGTCAGATACGTTTAGTGTCCCAACGGAAGGCATAGTTACAATAAGTTACTGCTGCTGCTGCTTAGGTGGGCGAGGACCCTCAGGCAACAGGCCGCCACCAGGGGCGGTAACATTAACAGCCCTCTCGCGATCGCCTTCCCTAACGACGTC
>CYKH01000221.1:16042-30086 GCA_001460835.1 Bodo saltans | reverse complement strand
CAGCGACGAGGGCGGCACTGAGTTCATCTGTAACACGATGCCCTCGAGTACTTTCCCACAACGTTAACTGTGCGACAAAGCCGTGGTTCGGGCTCGCTACTGGCCTGGCGTCTTGTACGTATTGCAGAGCGTGAGCTCGAGATATGTGGTACTTTTTCATCATGTAGGCAATCACAATCGCCGCCGACCTCGATACCCCAGCCTTGCAGTGCACCACCACATTGGGTAGGCGGACATCAGCCCCACTCTTGGCGGCGTCGCTGTATTCCGTCTCCAGCAGTTTCCTCCGACTAAGGACAAGCTCAATAAGACTGCAGAGTTCCTCAAAATAGGCGGCGATATCAAACACAGGGGAGTCGTCGGCTACAACACTACGAATGAACAAGGGCTCCATGAGCAGCGCTCTATCCGAATCCAAGGTGGTGCATTCCGCTACGAGCCTTTTGATAAAGGTCTCCTCGTCGACGGCCTTCATGACTTGGGTGGCAGCGTCGTCGTCGTACGCATAAATGTTAAACGGGGCCTCATCCACATCCGCATTCATCTTCACAACCAATCTGCAGCCCATCACCACCAGCCTCATGCGTTCCTCTGTGGTTCGCTCACAGGTAAGATACAATCCAGGGACAATAAGGCTTAATGCTAGCCAAGGACTTTCTCGCGGGTCGGGCTTGGTGGGAGTGGGCAACGTTTGGGGGCTGTTCCAGTCAATGTCTTTTACTGCGTCTTTGATAAGGGGCGACATGGCTGAGGTGCCTCGACTTGGGCTTGGGGGGTTGCTGTCGTCGAACATCTTCCGATAGAGACGCAGAATATGGTGCGGAATGTTCCAACTCTGGTCTTGTTTTTTTTGTTTTCCTTCCAAGAATCAACAACAACAAAAGGAAGAGGCATATTTAACACATGATAACATTGCGAGTCCCTCATAACGCGTTTCCGATCTTTCTCGAACATTCTATAGCGTGCGCTATTGCATGCTGAAGTCACACGATAGAACACAACAAATCCCGAGGTGGTTCATCTTAATGATGATCGACCAATCCATATGAACGAATCCGACAGTTGGGTTGACTTTGAGAGAGCCGAGGGTTCCAAATTTTGTGTTGGCGAATGTTTTTTTTTGCAGATACCCCGCACATCGCGATAGCTTTTGCAGGCGCTCCAACTGTTTAAAATGCGCAGGACATAGGCGTCATCTTGGGGTGGCCAAGCATCATCGGTAATGTGGTGGCGGCGTTGCACCCCAGACATCATCAGCAACCTCTTAATGCGGGTAGCCCCTCTGATGGGATGACATGAGCTCACCACGAATCGGTTCCAAAAAAAGTGACCAGTGACCGTCTGCATGTGCTGCATGAGGATTGCTGTTTCTTGTAAAGAGTGAAACGTTGCATCTGCGCGTGGTTGTCGTACCAAAAACATCAACGTCAGCCCCTACAGATTTTTCACCCCGCCTAGGGCTACTGAAGTTGTTTTGGTAAACCCTCGCTACTTCGGGATAAGCAGGGGCACGTCGTCACCTCGTCCCCCAACAGCACCAGTATGAGATCTTCTATGCAGCCGGTGACCAACATGGCTGTGTGGCGTTGGTATGAGTGCTGTAGAGGCTATCTTTGCATCAAACGGAGGCCTCCCGTTGTTGTCACAGCCACGAGGGGCGACCCTACATTTTGGGCTTACAAACTCCCAATACTTGGGATCTTGCGTCCACACCCCACGGCGTTGCGCTGCAGCTGCGGGAAACAGGAATGCATGGTTCATCCATCGCTCAAAGCGAGAATTGTAGCGGTAGAGGGCGATGAGGGCAAGGACGGCAATACTGAGAACAATAAATGTGGATAGCAACACTTGTGCAACCGTCGCAATGAGCGACATTTGGCTTCGCTCCTCCTTGAAGATGTTCTCCTTGACCCCCTTCGAGTTCTTCTCATGATGCGAATTAAGGGAGAGAGAAAAGTTCATTTTATTTCATCATAAGTGATTCGTTCCCAAGAAACGACGTGTTTTTTTTGTGTGTGACCCAAGAACCAAAACGAAGGGAAAAATGCTATTGTGGGGGCGATGAACAAAAACGAAAAGAATGCCGAGAACACCACAAATTTTCTCAGCCTAAACTCATTCGAGCAGATGAGGTATGCATAAAGTCAATCGGCATCGACTTTCGTGCACACTCTCTCTCCTTCCAACAAAGATTTCTGAACCTTCTCTTACAAAAGGTCCTTCTTCTTCTCGTATTCCTGGGCGCGCTTGCGAGTCCAGTACTTGCTGTAAGCAGCCTGGGCCTTGGAGTCCTCGAAGGGCTCGCGGTATGACGCCCACGCCTGGTAGCGAATGTGGACCTCGCCCCAGGTGAGGGAGCAGGTCTCCACGGCATCACGGTTCTCCTTTGTTGCCTTGGCAACGCACTGGCGGTGAGCCAGCTGGGCGTTCTCAAGGTGGAGGGTCAGCACCTCGCTGGGCTGCTTGAACTTGATGGCGTCCTTGGACACGTCGTGGAAGGACATTTTACTGACCGACTAGCGTAAAAAAGATCAAACAAGAAATTATGCAACAGAATACGAGAGATACACCCAGACCTCACAAACAAACACAAAATCAAAACGGTTGTTTTAGTTCTATCAAATATGTAAAGTGAAACAAGACCGGGATCTATGGGAGAGAACAATGAGGAGTTTTGCAGCGAACATCGCAATCCTACACTCAACAATTTATGCACACACAGCGTGAGCACAAAGTGACCGCAATTGTAAATCATACGTTTGCCTTGAACAGCCGCACAACACAACATTGACGACGTTACGCCACTAACTGCGTTAATCACACCGTCGCTACGCTACACTGCTACTGCTGATCACATCCACCGTAATGCTCCCCAGACGCCGAGGAGGGCTTCGAGGCGACGGGTCCGCTACCACCAGCCGGGCCTCGTCGTGGGGGCTGTATGGATGGTCGGTGCTGTGATCGCTGCTGTTGATGTTGCTGCGAATGCGCTACAAATGGAGCAGTGAATTGATGCTCATCTTCAGACTGTACGGGTGATCCCTCAGTGCTGCGATGAATAGGACTTCTCCGTAGGGCACTCCTCTCCACTCGAATTACGTTACTTGAGCCGCGAACATCTGCAGGACGTTCCGCTGAGTTTGTGCGAGGCGTCGGAACATTATACACTGCAGTTTCAACAGCTGATGCCGCCTTTGCCTCAGGCGAGGATGCTCCTCGCGACAACAACGAGGGGCGCTCAAGATCACGATGGTGCTGCTCACTTCCAAGCTCGTTGGACTTTGTCGGAGGGTACGCGGGGGGAATGGAAAACCCTCCTGGCAGGTCAGAGGTTTCTGATTGTGGAACCGAATGTGCGGCGAGGGGGACTCGCTGATGACTACCAATGATCTTTTTGCTTTGTGTCGCCTCCGCAAGTTGTGAGCGAGGGTGTTGCGCCGTGATAGGGGGTGCTTGAGATAAATGGAGTGGCGCGTTGGTTTTCCTGACGGATACATTCGGCTGCTTGTGATGAGAGCCGACATCCTCGTTGTGGTGGTGGTGGCTATGTAGTTGCTCATGCGTGCCGACGAGAAATGTTTCATCGTCGTGAGCGTTTCGCTGAGGAGATGGATGATGATGTTCTGGCACAGGTGCGGTATTAAGCAACGCAACAGCTTCTTCTTCTGCCGCCTTGGCGAGGAACTCCGTCGCACCAGTCACAACAATGCGCTGTTGTTGCGCAACAACTTCGTACAGGTCGTGCAGTAGAGCGTCGATCACCGCCACACCATCAACAGATCCATTCACATGTTCATGTTCATCTGCGTCGTGGTGATCTTGATGTCCTCTTGAGGCGAGAGATAGGCACTGCATTGCACAATGGCGTTGTGTGAGGGCACATGAGGGTTGTTGAGACCTTCCATGAGGTCCGTCGTGAAGGTGGGGCGTAGTCATGACGTGGCGCAGCGCCATGAGCGATTTCAGTGAAAACTTGGCGTCGCGCTCTGCATGACGAAGCAGCGGCAAGTGCTTCCGAATGAGCTCTTGAACGTTGTAAAGTCCATCTTGTGGTGGGGAAGGAAGCTCGGCTCTCTTGTTGTGGTTGACCAGATCGCGTTGTTGTTGTGTCGCAGTCACAAGGGCTGCGTTTAACCGTTGCGTGATCAGGTGGGAATCGTGCAGTCGTGTTTGCATGGTACGAAGCTCCTCCTCCTTCCTCGACACAAACTCTTTTAGTTCTCGATTCTGCTGTTCTAAGAGCTCCACCTTCCCTAATCCTTCTGGGGTGCGCTCAAACGATAACAGTTGCTGTTGCCGTGCAATTACCTTTTCCAATTCTGCTTTCAAGAACACCTCTTGGGCGCTGGAGATTTGTAACTGGTCACGGAGTCTGCTGTTGTCTACAAGTGATCTCTTCGCTTCGTGTCGAGCCGCGTCGAGGTCTTGTTGCAGTTGCACGTTGACAGAAGAAAGTGAGACCATTCTTGCTTGGAGGGACTCGATGTCCACGGAGATGGAGGTGCTGTGCGGTACTGCATTATTGTAGTGTCGTCCATCCTCATGCTGATGCTGCATGTTTGACGACGACCCTGCAAAGGACCTTGAGTGCACCAAGTCTTCCGTTGGGTGATGGTGGCGGGTTGATGTCACACGATGCTGCTGGGTAGTGGAGTGAGTGGTTTGTGCAGATGATGATGATGATGATGGTGTGAATGCTGCTGGGGTGCTGTGCGCTTTCGAAGGCGTCGTAGGGCGAAGGTGAGCATGAGAGTTCTGTGCTTCGTGCTGCTGTGCAGAGTGCTGCTGTGCAACAGATGACGAAGCAGCAGCATTGTAGGAATGCATGCGGATGGCGGGGTTACTGGTATTCGCTGGTGTTGCCTGCACCACAATGCTGCCCACAGTTGTTGCTCCTCGATGTTGATCTTGATGGTGGGTAAGCGTCATAGAAGTTGCGCTGGTGTTCATTGATGCAACAGCGGATGGGACGCGGCTGTGGTGCCCGGTGAGGGTAGTCCATGCTTGGGGGTCGTGGTGGGTGTACAGCGATGCAAGAGTGTCGAACGGCATCGCGTGGTGGCGGGGTGCGGCATGGTACGGTGCCCAAGCATGGGAAGAAATGAGGGGAGCAGAATCTCGCAGCCCCCCTCCTCCGGGTGTGGGTGGTGGTGGAGTGCTCGCTGACGATCGCTGGGCGTGTTGCATGCGAAGGTCACGAAAGGAGCTGCCGCTGTTATTTCCGATGGCACCTGAGGGTGACACATTTGGTATGTGTTGTCCCTGGTGTTGTGAGTCGATTCCATCGTGCAGCTGTTTTTGTTGTCGCCACATTTAGTTGATCTTCACTATTGGTGACGTCAGTGATCGTTCATTAACCGACGGTGTGTGAGTTTGTTCTTTCGAAAAGAAAATGTGGTGGCGACTAATGTAACAGCAGCTGACGTCCTGGACGGAGACATCAAAACAACGTAATGCTGTGGCAAGACAAGCAAAAAAGAAAATGTGGGGGAGCTAATCGTTGTTGATGTGTTGTGAATGACGTGTGCGAAGTAATGTCACTTTTTTTTCTTTGTCTTCCATTTGCGCTGTACCATCTCATTGTCGGTTCGGCCATCGCTTTCAACTGCCTGTTGACGTTGAGTGAAGGGACCACCCACAACACAAGCGTTCAAGCCGAGTTGGGAGGAGGCTGTGACACCGCCACTTGTGTGGCTGCAGATTTGCTTGTTGTTGTTGTTGTTGCGCCGGCTAAGGAAATAGTCTTGCCTCTATTCGCGCCCTTCTTTTTCTTTCCAGCACCACCACTGCCGCCTCGAGGCTCACGACCAGATAGCAATCCCATCGGTCCTGACCCACCACCGCTGAGTTAGCGGACCTCGAGGAGCTTACCTAGTTGTACCACCAGCAGCATCAGCAGCAGCAGGTGGTAGCCAACACAAAGGTGAGCGCCGTCGCCTCTCGAAGGACACACTACTATGACAGCACCCTTGACGGTAGTTTTATGAACAAAAGGCTTGCCGCCCCATGTTGGCTGGGCAGCCGGCGCATTGGAGGGGCGGCCTGAGGTGAACAGTCTCACGGCTGCGTTGTCGTTGGCACCACCTAGGTCCATGCTTTTAGGCGCACCCCATGCCCCTAAGGCCACAACGGGTGGTGGTGGTGTGGCTGCAGCGGCGCTAAGGTTCGTCGCGGTCAGTGCGTCGGTGATGTCATCGCATCTCCCCTTGCAGCCTCGTTGCCTCGTCTCCAACGAACTGTCTGACGGCCCCCCTACGCTCCAGTTGGTCTTCTCTGTGGAAGCAGACGCCGACGTGTACGACATCGTGGCAGGTGGTAGGGACTCGAGCGTAGGCAGATCTTCAGGCTGCGCGAAGGCCTCCATGGTAGGGGAGACTCCTCCTCCTCCCCCACTGCCAAAAGGGGGCGTGGTATCACGCCACATAGGATCTGCTTGCCTCCGAGCGGCTTTGTGGCGCTCCCACGCATCGTCCAGTGACGCCGCTGCGTCGTTGCGCTCTTCTTGCTCTCGTCGCACCTCCGCAATGCGCTGCATGCGTCGATCCAGCACCTCCTTGAATGCTTTGATCGTGTGGGAGCCCACCAGGCCGCTCTTCATGTTACAGAACACTGTCCTCACCGTGCCGCAAAGGGGAATAAACGCCAGAGGCTTCAGCACGGTTCTGATTTGTTCGGTTTGCGTCACGGACTCAATGTCCAGCACATCTACCTCCACAGAGCACGGCGGCTCGATGCCTCGTGCTCGACAATCGTCCAAGATCATGAAACTGCACACAAAGTGCAGGAAGATGGGTTGCCCCTCAGCGTCCATGTACAAATCGTAAAAGGGGTAACAACCTGCTGCCGATGACGATGACACAGTAAGAGGGGAACTGCCGGCAGTAGCGAAAGGATTACCTCCACCACCACTGTTGCTGCTCTCTAGTGTTGGGTCGGGCGACATAGACATGGAGGTTTGGCGTTCTCGTACCTGAGAGGGTGACGATGCATGGAATCCACTGGTACTACTGTGAGACTGCTGGGCTGACATGAGAGTAGACGTGGGAAGATGCTGTTGTTGTTGGCGGGCTTGTGCAAACTCGAACGCGTAACGTTGCACCAACACCAACGATTCGTCCAATGCACGCACCTCAAGGGCTTCATCTCGTGTGATGGGTTGGTGCACCGATGATAAAAAGTCCAGCTTACGTTCCTCCAAGGCGCTTTCATCGAGCACTTGATGCAGGCCGTGAAGATCTTCCGTGGCGATGGAGTACCGTGCAAACTTGCTGGAGCTGTCCTCCTCGTAACGGGGCAATACAATCCGAGCACCGCCGTCGCAACTTGGGTGAACAGTGTGGTTTTCCTCTCCGGTGCTCATGGCATCGCAGAGGTGAACATCAGTGTGCGCCAGCAAAAGGGGCGAGTTCTTTTCACGATGCACCAGCACAAACGTACGCTTGGATCGTTCCTTGACTGGGCTTACGGATTGAAACAGCACACGCTTCAATTGCTTCTGTACAAGCATGCTGTGGCACACAGGGCACGTCCGCTGGTGCTGCTCCTCCTTCTGCAGAATCAAGAACCTCAGGATGCAGGGAAGGCAGTAAATGTGACCGCACGGGGTGATGCGTGGGGCGCATGGCACCTCTAAACAAATAGGGCATTGGAACGCGCTTCCAGCATTGTCCTCGTTTAAATGATTGCTTGATGCGTCTGAGCGGAACACGACAGCGTACACGTAGTCCCATGAAATAATACCGTCGTAGTTGAGCATTGATCGTGCGGCCTCTTTTCCAATCGTGGCCATCGAAGTTGCCGAGGATTGCGCTGCTTTCACGTACGCCACTGGTGGGGGATGCGTGGGTGTTGATCCGGCTGGTTGGGTTGGTGTCTCCGGTCCCCGAATGGAGCCAGTTGAGTTGCTATTGTGGTTTGCTTGCATTGCTGCAGCAGCAATATCGGGATACACAAGGTACTGAAGGTTCAGCAACTTGTATGCGACCTTGACCTTCTCCGGGTCAAGGGGCGCATGACGTCGCCCACCACCACCACCGCCACCGTGACGGATGCTGCCCAACGGGGGCGACACCCCAACCTGCTGAGGTGCACGGTATTGAAATGAGATGAGATGATTGGCGTTGGTCTCTGCTTTACGTCCACTCCTCTTGCCTCCTCCTCCTGCAGATGATGATGAATGTGGTGCTGGCATCAATCTAGAACTGAGATGATATTGTTAGCCACACTTGATCACGGGCGTGTGTCGAGCACGGGTGAGGTCGAGGATATCAAGAGAAGAAATGATTTCTTCAAGAAGTCCTTTGTGGAGTTTTTTTATCTCGCGAACACTCCACGCACGTCGTTGTGTGGTGGACGAGCCTAAATCTGTTGTTGATCTTGGAATTGTAACACGCAAAAAAGTGGTGCTTTGTTGCTTCCGTTTCTGTTTGTCTGAAAGGTGAAGCTGCGTGCCAAAAAAAAAAAAAAAAGAACAACAAGGAGTGCGGAGGGAGCTATGAATCAAAATAGGTATGACTGCAAAAAGCTACCATATTTTTTGTTCCCGTTAGGAGTGATCAGCAACTCAAAGAGAGGGTTGTTAGAGAAAAGTAGTGTGTGGTAGTGTGTCCGTGATCATACGATAGATGTAATGATCGTGTGTCCCACACAACACGTATGATCATACGATAAAAGTTGTGCAGCAACGGTTGCAGGTGACACGTAGGCAGCCAAAAAGGCTTAGCGACGAGGCGATCCGGTGCTGCGGTACGATAATGGTGGACGGCCATCGTCTAGCGGCACCTCCACAATCGCATCATCGTCATCGTTGAGCATCTGCGTCAGTTCCGAGCCACGGCTGCTGGCGGGGTTGCTGTTCGCGTTGATCATCAGATTGTTGTGATGCGCCTGGCCACCCTCCAACGCTTGAGATATGCTGTGGTAGTGATCCGTCTGCCCAATCAACCGATTGCGGCGGTGCTCTAACGCAACAAACGCAAAATACATGGCAATGGAACAAATGTTCGCTATCACCACTAAATCAAACTTCGACATGTGTCCGCCCATCAGTGGGCACGCATCGTCTGTGATAGAATCTTGCGGCACCACGATGAGTCCGGTGGTGTTGAGGTTGAAGGCGTACTCACTCCAGAAGGTTGGTGGAAGGACCACCACCAAGTGAATCGCTGTCGCAAGAGTGACAAGGCACTTCGAGAAGCGGCTCGCTTGGATGGGCGCTTCGTGGCAATCGATCCACATCACTGCAATCACGACGGGAATATTCAAGATGCCTAGCATCACCACATACGCCCAATAAAAGTAATTTGCCACGTCGGAGAGGGCGTCGACCACGTGATTGGACACAAAGTCTGTGATGCAGAACACAAGGAACAGGGCAGCGCAGACGCGATTGACGACGGTGACTTGCCGGATTAACTCTGGGCTCACTCCTTTTTGTTTTCGGTGCTCCTTGACTCTATGAATTCGTTGATGATTCAATGCGAACGCTAAGGCTAAGCAATTGCTCCCCAGCATACATCGCTGCAGGAGAATCATAATTCGCATCGCTTCTGCGCTGTTTTGAATCGCCGGGACTTGTAGCACCAACAATGCGATCAGATGACCAAAGAAGTTGCTTAAGAAGTAAATCTTCCAGTAATGGTTGTCTGTGGGAGGGGTCACGCAACGTTCACGGCCAACAGATCCGTCGCCCTTGGCGACCAGCAACCGTAGTCCGTGGTATCTCCAAGTTATCACCACGACGCAGAGAAGAGTCTCCAACACAAACATTCCGTACAGAACTGAAGTGGACGCGAACGGGAACGGTGCGGCGCTCCCGCCCCCTATCACTGCGACACCACGTCCATCGGGTGTATCCAGTGCAGCAAGAAGTTGTGTCATGTGCACCGATGGATGGGACGATGCACTACCACTACTACCACTGCTGCTGCTAGGATCTCCACCTCCTCCTTGGCTGGTCAAGAGAACACTGCTTAAATTGCCGGACCACGGTGGAGCGGTGATGTTCATCTGGGGGCACGCGACAACGCCATCAACGTAGTTACTGGAGGCGACGGTGCCCATTTTTTGTTGAGTGCGCTGGGACACCTCTTGAAAACAAAACGCACATAAAAAGTGATGAAGCACAAAATAAAAAACTTCACAAATTTACACAGAGGGAAGTTGACAACGATATTCGTAATCAAAAGAAATCAGAGCAACCAGCGCAGTTAATCGTTAAAGGTTTTGTCGTAGGTGGGGAGATGTGAGGTGGGGAGATGTGGGCGAGGTTTGATGTAGCGCACGGGGCGAAGACAAAGAATGGAACGCGCAACACATCACTCAGTTCTTCATGGCGCACGCACACACCCATCAAGCAATGAGATGCTAGAACATTCGAATCCTACCCACATCCTCATCGACAGCGCCATCCTCCATCCTTGCAAAGTCCGACTCCATCATTGTCGGCTCGGACGTAAATTCTCCGGCCCCATCATCATAGCCTTCCTCTTGATACTGGGGATTGAGTCCGTTGTCATCGTCGTCGAACATGGCATCATCGAGGCGTTCCGATTGGACAAAACCATCATCTTCGTCCCCTCCGCCCTCTCTGGGATGCTTCGGCGTGTTGACGGTGCTCATGGAGTGTGCGGTGGACGTCATGGAGTGTTGTCTGAATTTCACTGCGGCACCTCCTGACCTCCTCTTTCCTCCGCTACGTCTGCCGCCAGGACCCAGGGGAGGCTTATCGGCGGTGGTGCTGTTAACGTTCAGCAGCAACGGTTGCTTCGGAAGCGTCCCATCTTTGGTCAATCGCCGGTAGAGCCTGTCATCGCAGAACGCTAAATAGTCCAAATGCACAATAGTCGAGGTCCGTCGGTGCTCCAGGAGCACAAATGCAAACAGTAGCCCAGCAGTGATACATTGACCCACAAGAATCATGTCGTAGAAGGACAAGTACGTCAAGGGGCACGGCGTACGATCTACAAACGACTCGAGGAGATGATCGTTCCAGAACGCGGGAGGTAGCTCGACAATCGTATGCATCAGCACACCAAAGGTCAGCATGCACTTGGCCAGACGCGTAGGCTGCATTCGCCGGTAGAGCCTGTCATCGCAGAACGCTAAATAGTCCAAATGCACAATAGTCGAGGTCCGTCGGTGCTCCAGGAGCACAAATGCAAACAGTAGCCCAGCAGTGATACATTGACCCACAAGAATCATGTCGTAGAAGGACAAGTACGTCAAGGGGCACGGCGTACGATCTACAAACGACTCGAGGAGATGATCGTTCCAGAACGCGGGAGGTAGCTCTACAATCGTATGCATCAGCACACCAAGGGTCAGCATGCACTTGGCCAGACGCGTAGGCTGCATCTGCGACTCATGCAGGACCACCCAAAACGTGGAAAGTATCGTTGGGATCGCAAGGAGCAGAAGGGAACCAACGGAGACCCAGAACAGTGCATCCGCTGCAGCAGAGGTGGCAGACACAGTGTGCGAAGTGATAAAGTCCCCTACAGAGAAGATCAAAAACGTCGCGAAGCAGAAGCGGTTGATAAAGGTTGCCTGCCGGAGCAGGGCTTGGTTTGCCTTTGCATTCTTGTGGTCCTTGACTCGATACAGTCGCTGAATGTTGAGCGCTACAGCGAGCCAGACGCAAGACACCCCATGCACCACACGCTGCACGAGCAACGAAATACGAAGGGCTTCCTCGTGGTTGTCACCGGAGTAATTTGCAGCAAACACTAAGGTTCCTGTGGCGATAAGTCTCAGGACCACCACGGAACCGAAGTAAAATGCCCAAACCGTATTATCGGTAGACTTGGTGACGATGCGCACTTGGACCGGACTCTCCTCTGCATGACCACCACTCCTGTTGACAACGAGAGGGGTTGCGACAGAGTCAGAGCGCGAACGGTTCCAGCCTCCGAATATTTTCGTGAAGGTGGAGTTCTTCGGGGTTGCCCCGTCAGGCTGGAAGATGCTCCCATACCGCGATCCTCCTCGCAGGGGGGTTGTAGTGGTGCTGTTGGTATTGACGACGCTTTTCCCATCTAAATGGGAGGGACTGCGGCTACCACTACGTCGGGAAGCAGCGAACACCAACAGCCCTCGTAACCGCCACCCACACCAGACGCAGAAAAAAAAAAAATGGGAGGGACTGCGGCTGCCTCCACCACCACTACGTCGGGAAGCAGCGAATACCAACAGCCCTCGTAACCGCCACCCACACCAGACGCAGAACACCAACGATTCCAGCGACAATAAGCCGTACAGGAGCGTCGTGGAGGCAAATGGAAACAAATCCTTCGCGGTGGAGTGGGACGCCGCCCCATCCCCCCTCCCTTCATGATGATGTTGATCGTGCCCTACTGTTAGCAGTGCTCGCACTAACGTCGATAAGTTGTGTAAATCCAGCGTATCCTCACCGTTGGGTAACACCAGGGATGAGTCTAGAAGCAGCGAAGAGGAGTTGGTGGCATTCCAAGTGAGGTTGAGGAATTGTGCTGGGCATCGCACAATATCACCACTACGTCGGGAAGCAGCGAACACCAACAGCCCTCGTAACCGCCACCCACACCAGACGCAGAACACCAACGATTCCAGCGACAATAAGCCGTACAGGAGCGTCGTGGAGGCAAATGGAAACAAATCCTTCGCGGTGGAGTGGGACGCCGCCCCATCCCCCCTCCCTTCATGATGATGTTGATCGTGCCCTACTGTTAGCAGTGCTCGCACTAACGTCGATAAGTTGTGTAAATCCAGCGTATCCTCACCGTTGGGTAACACCAGGGATGAGTCTAGAAGCAGCGAAGAGGAGTTGGTGCCATTCCTAGTGAGGTTGAGGAGTTGTGCTGGGCATCGCACAATATCGTCTATCCATGACGCCATACTCTCATCCAGCAAGAACGCAATTAAGAAACAGTGCGTGCGAAAAAAAGGTTTAATTCAAGTTGAAATTGTGAGAAAGATAAAAAAAAGCACTGGGTCATCCTATCCGTTTCTGAACTTCGAGACACACACACACAAAATGAAGATGTGCAAAGATGATACAACAGAACAGCACAGTACAACCAGCACAGATCCCAAAAAGGACCAAATAGATGTTGAAGGCAGAATTTGAGATTTCTACCAGCAACCGCAGCGAGCGTCGTTGTACGCAGCACAGTGACGTTCGATCCACGAAGCGCCAACAACGATGACTCGTTGTGGTTGCAGCACCACACGGAAGCGTATCGTCATCGTGCTCGCCAGACATGCCATCGTCGCCACTCCTATCCCCAACTTCACGATGCCTAGTGCAACGTCGCCATTGAAGGCCAGCAGAAGTGAGAGGCCCAACTCCAACGCTAAACGACGCAAAGGCACACCGCGCAGTAAGCGCCAAGGTGGCCCAGCAAGTGTAGCGAAACCATTGCCACCGCCGTTGCACGTCACGAGCCTCATGCACAACACCTACAGCAACAGAGGCAGACCCAGCAAGGCCCGCAGGAGCAGCCACAACAACCGCTGCAATTTGCTGAGCGCCCATGGTCGTCTGCACACGGCCCGGCTGTGGGGGTTGTCATTTGCGGCACCGGGGTTGACGTGGCAGACACCGGGGTCGCAGAGCATGAGGCCAACGAAAACAAAGATATGTGCGCAAGGATACAACTTCGTGTACCCAAGCGGCTGCACAACCGTCGACCACGACGAAGGGATTGGGCCGCTGAGTGACGTGTTCTGTAGGCTGAGCGCCTGGAGCCGCAGGCTGCTGCTTGACGCGCCCCACGACAACGGTAACGTCGGCAACTACAAAGACAAGTGTAAGTGTTTTTCTCAAAGTGCGCCACCATCAAGGCGAACGCATCGGGAAGAATGCCCTCCAGTTCGTTGCAGTTTACGTACAGCTCCACAAGCGACGCCCCAAGCGAAGCGTACTGTGACGGCAGCGTCCCAGTAAAACCGATTGGCCCCTGAGTGAGTGAAGGCAGTGACGGCCACGTTTCCACGAAGAACGTTTGAAGCGAACCGCGAAGTGCATTGCTCGCAACGTCCAATCGCAAAGATGCGTACTCTCTCC
>CYKH01000221.1:0-14912 GCA_001460835.1 Bodo saltans | reverse complement strand
CAGCAGCGAAGAGTTCTGTGAATACTTGGGTGAGTGTCTCGTCTAGCTTTGGAGGTTTATGGAGCGCGATTTGTGATTTGATTTCACTTTGGACAACGCTTGTCGCACCCAACCGACACGCAAGCAGAAGATTGACACGGACGCTCCTCGCCACTAACTGTTTGGTAATGTCTTGGCGGTTGCTCATCATAGAGGCGACCAACGCTTCTTGGAACACAGTGCCTTCAGTTAGGAGAGACTCGATGACGTTCTTAGGAATGCGATCTTCCAGGCTCCTCCACATTGCCAAAGTGCCATGCCGGGCGACGGGGAGGAGTGCCCACTCAAAGATAGCTTTGCTCCGTATCCCGAGGGACTCGCACAAGCCACCGTAAAGACTTGTCGCTTCTTTGACCTTTTCGAGTAGCTTCCCGAACTTGTCATGGTCCTCCAAGCACGCAGCACATTCGGTGACGATTGCTAAGCCCATATCGCTGAGCGCGGAGGCTTTGGAATGTTTCGATGTTGCGACAACCGAAATTGTCGTGGGTAGCGACGAAGAGGAGGCAAGCGATCGCTCTGCACCGTCCATAGACGACGCCACACGGCTGTGATGATATTGAAGCCGCTCTATTAAGAAGTTCAGCAATTTCGCTTTCTTGCTGCGATCGGACTTCGTCAAATCAGTGAGAAATTGAAAGAAATTGCGCTGCTGGCGGTATCCCGGAATATCGCACAGCGGGAGTCGTAGTGACACGTGCAGCTGCACTTCGTTCGAAGGTATTGTCAACGTGCAGCGGACAGGGACAATAGAGCCGCCAGACTTCGGAAACACAACCAAGAAATTCGGAACGTTCTTTTGAAGGGGAATGCGGCTCAGTATTTTCTTGTTGCACTTGCGATGGTCCCAGACACATGAAACGGTGCTAGATGCGGTTGGAGTCCTCCCCGCTGCAAACGATGCGCGTTCACTCTCTCCTGTCAGCCACACCACGCAAATGTCGCTGCTGAGTGCCCTGCAGCATTCAAGTTCTATTTCCACGTGAGTATCGACATCACTCACGATACGAGTAACATCCTGTCGAGATGTGTGCAGCAAGCACTCAATACTGAGTTGTGTTCTTCGCGCAGTTGGAATGACGAAGTCTACCATTGTTGTGCTCAGCTCATTCAGATGCTCCGAGAAGTACAGTGCCTGGAAGTACTCGAGGAAGGACTTGTGAATAAATCTGACTATCTTGCGAGCGCTGGTTGCGCCGAAGCACTCACGCACAAGACCACTGCGGATAAGGTCGATGCTAACGTTATCGACGCATTTGATAGTGAAGAACACACCGTTCACAGTTTCACTGCGCGACACTACTTTACAGAAATCGATGATTTCATTTGGAGATGAATGCCACGACGCTCCATATTTTTTCCTAGCCATGCCGATCTTGCTGTCGATGGTGTTTTCGTACAGTTCCGTAACACTGTCGGACTGCGTGAGGTTCGCCGCTAAGTTCCAGCACAACATTTCGAGCACAATGGGAAGCGTCGAGAAGGAGCCAAAGCGTTGTTCGCGGGCTGCAGTGATGGCGCGGTCAACGCAGCTTGCAACTGAAGTCGTGCGAGCAGAAAAAGAAATTTGGTTTCGAACACCTTGTTGGGCGAAGTAATTACGCACGTAGCTGACGGCCTCCTTCTCGCTCCACGGGTTGATCGTTGCGATGAACTGTGCGCTAGAAAACGCACCTCCACGTTCCTCTCGCGATGTGACCACGATGACGTCTGCAGCACCGAACATATGAGGAGAAGTCGCTGTGCTTGCCGTCTTCGACGCAACACTATCGATGGCCTTGATGAGGGACTTGAGGAGAACATTTTGGTTTGAGATGACCTCGTCGAGGCCGTCGATCAGCCACACAATTTTCTGCTTGTTGAAGCGCAAACTGAAGAACACACGCTCGACAAGGCCGATGCGGCGCGTGTCGCATCCGAACGAGATGTACAGAAGCTCCCTCGGCGACAGTGCGGCGCTGGTCGCTTTCCCTTCGAGGTACTGCGCAACCTCCGAAAGGCGCACGAACACAACGACACCAAGCCGGTAGTCTTGCAGTTGTGCTAAGTGAATCGCCGTGCAACAGAACGGCTACGCTGCACGCCCCTCAACGAGGAGGAACCTCGCATCCTGCGCTTCCATAATGGTCAGCACCTTCGACGAATCCATCGATGCGCCTTCGTAGTTGTCTGCGGCACTCTCCTTGTGGGCGCTTGGAGACACAGACTGAACGATCCTGAGGGACGTGTACAGCATCATGCGATTCAGCTCAATTTCTGGGGCAACAGTGCTGCATTCATGTGCGTGCAGATCAGCGTACAAGCATCGTAACTCCATGCGAAGGACCTCCAACGGAGCCTGCCGAAAGTATTGACGTTGTGCTTCGGACAGGCGGTCACCGCTGTCTTCTGATGCGTCGTAGTTTAGCGGAGTTGGCCTTCGATTATCGAGTCGTGCAAGAATTGTGTTCGAGACGTCTCGCTGTTCCCGCTGGAGAGCGAGCATAAGGACATGCTGAACCTCGAGGGTTTGGATGAGTTGCTTCGTCTTGCAGAAATGCTGCTGCTGCATGGACTTCAGTCCGCTGTAGGTTGAGAGGATGCCGCGTAGCGAGTGCTCAAGCATCGACTTCACAAGTGATTTCGTGCTTGCGTCGTGGAAGCGTAGCTGCTGGCACACGTGCTGCAAGTCAGGTGCAAGTGCGTTGCGCACCTCGTTGGGGATGGCGTTGAGGACTTCTGTCAGTTCAACCTGACAGTTGCGCAATGTCCCACTTGCATCATACAACTCGTCAAGCTTTGTGTCTACCCTTTCCAAAATCCGGCGCTGAAGATGGAGCTCGGATGCAATCTCCGACACACACACGTGCAGCACTGCAATGCGATCTACTGCCGAGATGCACAGGTGGGCCACCGATGCGATGCCCGGACTGATGCCGCCTCATCACGCACGATGGTGATCGCAGCGCTGAAATGCTCGTCCAACGCTTGCCTCATATCGTTCGTGAGCGTCGCAACGGCCTCCTGGTGTGCTCGTGTGGCGGCATTCAGGCGCTCTCTCAGTGACGTCAGTTGCGATTCTACCTGCAGTTGTGCAACTGCAATGGTTTGTTGTGTGTGCTTTTGCACTTGTGTCACCGCCAGCTGCAGTTCCTTTTGGAGTGTTGAGGTCCACGTGCTCCCAACGACGTCGCTCAGCGTCTGCTGGAGATCAGCGAGGTGGCACTTCAAGGCGTCGTCCACCGCACGCTTCTGACTGACTCCTTACTGCGACGGATAGCGTAACAGATTATTTGACGCGTAGCAACATCGCTCACAACGATGGCAGCGGAACGGACTACGGAGGTGTTGTCAACGGTGTAAGAACCACTAGTATGAGTGACGACATACTTCCCTCAGCAGTTCCCAACGAAGCATGAGGTGGTCGACGACGAACTCCTCGTCCGTGGTCAGTCTGCCAACGTCGTTGCGAAGCTGCTCGTGCATCTGTTGCACTGCTGCAGTGAGGTTAGCTGCATCATTAGCACGTGACGGCTTGTCGGAGAGGAGACTCACCAGCTGTGGCAGAAGATGCGCCGCGAGCTGGTCGGCCGTCAGCAGCTGCAGCGCGTGCATGGCATCGATGCGTTCAGAGATGGTGCCGAGCACATCCGCTTGATCGGCCTGTACCCTGAAGGTCGTGAGTTGGGACAGCAGCGTGAGGATGTTGTGGATGCTCTTAGATGACTCTTCCAACGTGTCGAGTCGATTGTTGGCATTCCACAGCTGAGACAACGGCCCCGCATTGTGGTACTCCTGCAGAGTGTGCACCCACGGGACGTCCTAAGGATGTTCGAACTCCAGCAGTGCGTGCGTTGTGGGGTCTGCAATAATGATTCGTTGCACTGGGGCTTGGGCAAGGACACGCAGCATCAGCGCCGTCTGTCCACAGATGTCGGCGCCAAGCTCCATGACTGCTCCACTCCCCATCACAGCACCAAATATGCCCGCTGCAGCCGTCACCAACAACTCTCCAAACGGCAACGTTTGCACCAGTGGGGCGAGGAGGCCTCCTACTCCGTCAAGCACACCGCCCCACTCCGAGAGCAGTTTGTGCACGCGGCTACCACTGACCACCTGACTGGCTGCCTTGCGCATTTCGTCCGCTGCGTCTGCTACGCTGAGGATGGTGGGAGTCGCCCAACGACTCCTTTCCTCTGGGGACAGGGTAGGGTGCGCCACACTATTGACTGCCTCCAACGTCACTCGCTTGACGCGGATCACAACCGTCGCAGTGTCGCCAAAGATGAGCGGCGCCTCACTTTCCTCAACGGACGCTGGCAGCACGAACTTCACGGGGTAAGTCTTACACTTGTTGCTGGGCTGCGCACTGTTGTTGTTGCTACGCCCGCTTGACAGTTTCACTTTTTGGAGTTGGAATTCTACTTTTATGTTTTCTGGTTCTTGATAGTGCTTTGGCAACGCTATGTAGTCTGAGTTGCTGCCATCGGCCATCATCCAGCGTTGCCCATCATGTGTGTGAGGTACTTTAATCATGCTAGACTCTTGGTCCCACCACTCAGGCGGTGAAGATGGGAATGATGTGGACCTGTTCCACAGCGACAGCGGGATGAATTTTTGGGGCGCACCACCGCTGCCTCCTCCAATCCCGACGGTAAGCTGCAGATGATAGCCGTACGGCTTTTTGTGCGCATGGACGCTGCGTACCAGGATTTCGAAGGCACCTGCCGAAGCTGCAACGGCGAACTGATGTTCCACTACCATCGCCATGCCGCAATCACGTTACACAATCGATAAAGAATACGATAAGAATGCCACGCGAGGAGCGATCCTCGTAGGGCGGTTAAGAATCCTTTGGTCATCCAGAAAAGACGAAAATAGTTTCAATTTCAGTGTTTAAAAACTTTAGCGCAATTTTGTCGACTCACTTTTGCAAACAAAGTTAATTGGAATTCTCATCAACTGGGGGAAAAATGTGACAGGAAAAATTGGAAGATGTGAAAGTGTCACCGGGAGTCATCAGACGATACCCTGATCTGAGCAGCGTTCAGAATTATGGAAACACAGACCCTACGACTTGACACCGGTGGTGAAGTAATAGACTCCGCTACTCACCAGCACTCCATGCTGCCTCAGCTCGATGTGCCACGCCATGCACGGCTCTCCCCGCAGCATTGGCAATCCAACGTGGTGCTTCCAGGGGGGCATGGTATACGATGGGAACACCTTGGGCACCCCAGATACAATCTCCACCCCCTCTCCAGCAGCAGCATCAATGTCCCCGCCTTGTGAGTGGTGATACGATGCTAACATCCACTGATGAGGGTTCGTATGATCTCCAGGAACATGATTAGGGGCAATGTCCTGCAGGGACGCCACAGCGCATCGCACAAACAGGCTCACAAGATCCAACACCATCCACGGCGGCACTACAACAGGCGAAAAGGAAGGTGCCGCTGGCTGCTCATGCGAGCCCACATTGTTATGATTCTCCTCGTGCAGCACAGATCGAAATGCGCCCAACGCGGCAACACCTCCATCCTTCAGACGAACACAACGGCTTCGCACAATGTACGGCGCCGTGGTGCCTGGCGCTGCTTCCGCATGATGCAGGTCGTCCTCGCTGTGATCTGGTGCCACCACACCCTCCACCTGCACAGTTTCATTCCGTGTCGGCAACACAGCTCCAGTAGAGTCAAATATCTGTGCCCGTTGCATGGACAAATCATGCTGTTCTTCGCTCTCTGAAGTTTCCAACCGGGCCACTCCACCGACCACACCATCCTCTGTTCCAGTCCACAATATCGTTGCCAGGGGTTGATAATTCGCATCGTGCAGCGTTGAGCGAATGTCGAGCAGGTTGCTGCGTCGGTGGGCGCTTGGGGTCAGCTCTATGGAACCTGCCGCGGGGTGTTCTGAAGAAATGCACAATTGTTGCCTTCGTGAAGATGTTGAAACTGCACTTACACGATGTAGTGTACAGTACACGGTGTTCAGGTTGCCGACTCGCTTCCAGAAATCAGGAAGAGGCGCGACTTGCAGATCGTTCGTCCTCCGCCTTGCGAGAGTCCTTTTTGTTTCTGAGAACTCAGCGAGGTGATCCAGAAGAGAGTGGGCATAGAGAGACGGCACAGCAGCCGCGTGGAACTCTCTTTGTTGGAACGGGTGCAGCCTATCGTCGAATGCAAATGTGACGGAAAGTGCAGGCCCTGCGATCGTCTGGTATGGCTGGGCTGCGATAGCGCAGGACTTAGGAGTGGCCAGAAGCGCGGTGCTCTTCATGTCTTCCTCGTTGTTGTTGATGACCTCAATGGATGTGGTAAGGTGCGCGGGGCGGTGAGCTACATTATCTGTTACTGTCTGCGGTTGTGAAGCGCATCTACGAATGGACACAGCCAAGGATGAGCGGCGCCTGGCAGCAGTCGAACCGATGAGGCGACGCATTCCTCTACTTTGGGGGAAACACTAATTATGGCGGACAAGTGAAAAGAAAGAATGAGAATTCGTGCAATCGAGGAAGCTCGGTTAGAATTGCGAGTTGTGTTGTGTTGCGTGTTTCGATAAAGTCGTCGTCAAGAAACAGTTTCTGGCGTGTGATGAAAGTTTCCTCCGTCTAACCAGAGAAACTCTCCGGTTGCTGAAAACAAAGAATGATCCTTTGTGAGAGTGACTGACAAAGAGGGATGAAAGTAGTGCGCAGCTCTTGTCGAGGCAGTGGGCGAGGTGAGACCTTCATTAAAATGTTCGCGTTGATGTTGTTTTACTTCTTCCCGTACTCGAACTTGAGTTGTACGAGGTACTTCATCTTGCACTGCGCCACATCGTACACGATGTACTCTGGGTACAGAAGGCTCGTGTGGCCCACGCCTGGGGTGTCGATCATCTTGCCGCAGGGCCACTTGACGCCATCCACCATAATCGCGCCGGACTCATCAGGGGACATGCGACCGAGTCCTCGGGTGGAGTGGGTTCCGGGTTGAGGCTTATCCATGTACATGGCGCTGGTGTAGTCCTTCGTTGTGCCAAGAGCAACTTCGCACAGCAGCAGGCAGCCGTTGTTGTTCGCTGGGGTGGTGTTGCAGTAGTTGGCGGACTTGGAGCAGACATCGGCAAAGTAAATACCCTTGCCGAACATGTACCCCGTTACCGGGGCCTCGGGTGGTGCAATGCGAAGTCCTTGGCTGAGGATACCCATGAAGTTTGTGACGCGGCTGCCGTGCCACATGAGCTGCTTGTTGTGCAGCCCCTCGTACGCCTTGTATCGCAGCTCCTCCACGTTGCGGCGGACCTTGAAGACTTCAGAGACAACGAGACGGAACGCAGTGTGCGTCTTGCCATGCGTATTACGAACGTAGTTCTCCACGTGCAGGAACTCGGCGCTCGTGTGACTGATGGGGGAGAGCTCACAGTTGAGGCTATCGTACGCCTGATCCATTGGGTTCACGCCAGACTTGGTCGCCTCCGCGAGAAGCTTCGACGCAATCTCCAAGTCGCCCAGGATATCAAGAAGCTCCATTTTACGCTTCAGCATTTCAGATGACTTGATCACCGGAGGGACCATCATACCGAAGTCGTGTGGAATGAGAGTGTAGAAGGCAGAAGAGAGGTTGAGCAGCGTGCCGTGGTGTGGCGATGCGCTCTTCAATTCATTTTCAATGTCCTTGAGATGCCCAAACGCCTCTTTGATTTGCTTCTTGCTGATCTTGCCAAGGGGCATCTTGTTCGTATCAATCTCAAGCTCCTTCAGGGACGCTGTCATTTCAGCCTTGTTGCAGATCATCTTCATCAACGTTTGTGTGGCACTTGGCAGCTTCGAGGGTGCGAGCTCGGCGCCTCCTGCGATGTGGTCGCCCAGCGTTGCCTTGTCATCCTTGTCGTCACCCAAGTCAATGGCCATTAATTGGTATTTTCCATCGATCTTCACAAAGTTGTGCTCCGAAGCATCCCAGTCGTTCTGAGTCTTCTCACGGAACTTCTTGCAGAACTGAACACGCGCAGGGTGAAGGGAGGTGTAATGATCCAAAGCACTCTGCCCTGTCACACCAACACGACCCCATCGCGTGAACACGTAAAACTTGCCGCCCTTGTCATCTTCCAGCAGTTGCACCACGTAGAACTTGTTGTTGTTCTGCCCAATGTTGGTTTGGTTCAGCATCGCTTGATGCACGCGCTTTCCATCGTCGTATACGTGGCAGCTATCCATCATGCCGGAGTGGGGGTCCACCACGCCACGGCCTTTTTTGAGAACCTTCGTGCCCCCGCCCATCGTGTTGACACTCTTGCTCTCGGATTTACCAGCCTCGTCCTCAGGCTTATGCTTCTTGGCGATGGGCTCGGGTGTTTCCGCAAGAGCGGCGGCCACTGGAGCAAATGAAAACGTGGGGAGTGCAACTGGTGGTGGGGCGGCCACCGGCGGAGGTACGGGAGCAGCAACAGCAAACGCCCTTCCAGGGTGTCCGTTGGAGATACGCTGGATGTTACGCACAGTGCCGCTCGTTTCGTTGACTTGCTTCCACGTGTCCAGATGGAATCGATATGTGTACCCACCGAATGAAGTGCCACCAAAGTTGGTGGACAGCGTCGGATTGCTGTCTGGGCATGTATGCATCGCAAGCTCAAGGGCTGAGGCATGGCTTGCAGTAAAGTCTTTCCACTTCCCCTTGTCGTCTTGCCACTGCCACACCGGCGGGAGGAGAGGCTTGTCCGGGATAGGGGCGTGCACTGGGACAGCGGGTCCAACTCGAAGAATATTACGCACCTTGTTGCTCTCCAAATTCTTCTGGGTCCAATTTCCAAAGTTCATCTCGTACTTCCAGCCTTCGTAATCCACTTTCACAACCGTTGACCCAGCTGCCAGCGCGGCTTGGTAGACGCCCTCAACGTGCAGCCCAAATTTCGGTTCGTACGGTTGGAACGTATTACTATCATCCTGCCACTTCCATTCTGCGGTGGGAGCCGCTGGTGGCTTCCTTGGCGGCATGAGGAGGAAGGCTAGAAGTGGGTGATGGACTTGGCGAACAAGATGTTAACAGAACTTTATTTTATTTGTGTGTTTGCATGGAAATAGAGGAAAAGTCATTCGTTTATACAAGAATATTGGAAGGAAGACATTAGCGAGGAAAGGCACGACGCAGTGAATTGCGCAATAAAGAAAAAATAAGAAAAGAAGTTTGAGACAGAATATTTGCGAAAGTGCCCCGACGTTACAAGTCAAACACGTCAACGTTGTTACTATCGCGTTGTAGATTCACATCACGGAGGGCGTTCCAGCCAATAAACGGCTGCCTTGTTGTTGCTCGAAGGGAGACGTCGATGTCGTCATGCGCCGAGGTGGTGCGACGCGGTTCCTGGAGGATGTCCTTCAAGAATACGTCTATGGAGAAGGTTTGGGAATGTTTTTCTGGTGCCGATGCAGCCGATGCTTTGCTGCGTTGTTCTGTGTTGACTTCTTCAGGGGCATCTTTCGTATTTTTGGCAGCACCAACAACGTCATCAACTTTTGACACTTTTCGTAGTGCTGCGGGGATATGCCATGGGGCAACATCAGCGCTGCATTGGACCGACCCAGGCACACACCCTTCCGTTCCCACTGACATGTCACGCTCCTCCATGTTGGAGAACTCACCCTCCGCGTGTGACCACCCTTCTGGATTGACAAATCTAATGCCGCTGCGGCTCAACTGCTGGCTGCCGCCTGGCTCTTCTCCTGGCACCGGCTTCGTCGTTGACTCATGCGCCTCTGCTGCCACAGCTAGCAACTTTGCATCAGACAAGGAACCGACAAACCGGCTCCCAACGCGTGGTGCATCTCCGCTTCTCGTTCCCGCTGTGGCCACCACTGATGCATTACGAATGGCAGTCAACAACTTTTTTGGAGTCCATGAGGTCGTAAGGTCATTCGTCTTCTCAGATTTTTGTGGTTTTGTCTGTTTCTTCTTCGCACCGCTGCGGCTGTCGAAGCCCGTACTTTCGCCGAACACAACGAGCTGCCTCGGGCTGGTTGCTGTCGCGGCTGGCAGTAAGATCATGAGGGCAGGGAGGCGTCGGACTCTAGCAGTCTTCATGACTACCTGCCCCACGTGATCTTCAAAGGAAGACGCAGAGGTTGTGGGCGTAAGGGGATGCGCGACCACACGACCTTCGTCATCGAGCACAGGGATCGTCATGCGGAACACAGAAACTGTCTTGGTAGCGGATCGAATCGGTAGAAAGTGGTCCGCGATGCGTTCCATCGCACGTTTGGACTCGGTGTATGCGTCCGCCTTCCTAGTCCCCCGCCCATTCCTCTCTTCCCCAACGGCATGGTTGGAAAGGTTTCTTCGAGGGATGAGTGCAAAGGCGACAATACTCTTGCGAGCTCCCACAACGTGCGTGTTCCATATCGCCGCAGAAGGCAAACGCCGAAGGGGCGACGACACAAAAGTGGAGAGAGAGTCCCTTCTGGAGGCGTCGAATGCATCGTGTGGATGGGCAACATCCCTGGCCCCAATGCTCCTCACATCGCACCCAGCGTGGTGAGCAGGTGGAAGGACTGCGTCCAACAATGACGGGGAGACGTCGCCTAACGCCGACAAGGATGTCCACCGCAGCGCACCACTGGCTGCTGCCCCATCAGGAAATAGAGTTCTTGAGGAGAGGGGCAGTTGACTTCCGATGGAGTGGAGTGCGGCGACGTGCACTAACGCAGGACGCAACGACGACGACAAAGACGACGAAGCGTCGATGTCAATGTTCATACGCTCACCAAATAAAAGACGATCCATCGTTCGCGACGAGGCGGGGATGCTGATGCTGGGATGTACAATGGAGTAGAAGGCTCGAACGCGACCGTAGTACTTGGGAGAGGTTAGCAATGCTTGCAGCTTCAACGCCCACCTATCCAGACGCAATAATGGTTGCTGTTGCTGTGGTTGCGCCGACTCACCACTCACGACTATTGCCGATGCGTTCCAGCGAAAGACTAACACTCGCTGAGGCTCCAACGGGGCGGCGTCCGTGACGTGCAGCGGTATCGTGGAACCCCATTCCACTGGCAGCAACGACGCAGTGCGAGCGACTTGGCGTCGAAGGGACTCGAGCGTGTCCACTCGGGAGAGCACCATGGCACCGTCTGCCGCTAAATTCACCCTCACCCCTTTCTCAACGCCTTCTTCGTTGTCCATGTCGTTTGTTGTAGTTGTCATTGCGTGCTGTGCATTGTGATGCGTTGGTACGACAACAGCCATGCGGTTCGGGATGCGTCGTGTAAGCTCATGCTCCAACACGTGAAGCACCGCGTGGCGCCGCTGGCTACGATGCAGTCGTTCCCAGCACTGCTTCGCCGAGGACGCAAGTTCCGATCTCCGGTCCTCCCAGCTCACCATGACGTCTAATGAACCCTTGCAGTATAACATCAGCCCGACGTGACGCGCTTCTATGAGCAGTGCGCCTTGCGGTGCGTCCACGAAACTTCGCGACACGTTTACGCCAGTTGTCACAGAAGATGTCGAAGAGTTGCGTGAGGGAGTCATGGGAAACAACTCTAAGCGCTCCACGTGCCGTGCACGAACTTTCACAACAGATTGTACGGAGCTCCCTTTACTAGAAGAGGCACGACCCACACCGGAAACGGTAGCATGCGCCCGAGATTCGGAGGCCATCGCCGTGTCGACCACAAACGAACCCAATCGAGTCCCTCGATGTGCCTTCCACGCCAGAATACGTTGCATTGTGGTGTTGTCATACAGAGCCACACCCTCCACCACCCTCACCGTGTTCAGCACGTCACGCAGTACCACAGGCATCTCCCATACATCGCGGCCTGTGGTGTCGGATGCACGGCGTCGTGGTGCTGTATCGTTCCAGGAGGGCCACCATGATGCCGGCAGTATTTTGGTATTCTTCTGCTGCGACACCGACTTGACTTGTTGCTTCTTGAGATGCATTTTCTTCGCTGCGGATGGAGGACCGCCCTTCCCTTTCTTCTCATTTGGTTTCTTTTTGTCGAGGTTCTCCCCTGCGACTTCGTACGGAGCTGTCCTTGGCGCAGAAGGGGGGCTGAAGAGGAAGAACCACTCCTGCCCAGCACCACCCTTCTCACTGCTGCTGGGTACTACACTGCACGATACGTTAAGTGTGCTCATCACAACCTCCATGTCCTCGTCTACCAGCATCGGGACGTGCACTATCGCAAACATGGCACAGCTAGCCTCCTCTGGGAATGTAGCTGGGGTTGAGGTATCATCGTCGTGTGACTCGACCTGCTGCGTGTTGACCACTTCATGACCCCCTTTGCAGTCGTACGCGTCGTCCATCCACATGCGCACGTCCAACAGCGCGACCCTCACCGTGTTCAGCACGTCACGCAGTACCACAGGCATCTCCCATACATCGCGGCCTGTGGTGTCGGATGCACGGCGTCGTGGTGCTGTATCGTTCCAGGAGGGCCACCATGATGCCGGCAGTATTTTGGTATTCTTCTGCTGCGACACCGACTTGACTTGTTGCTTCTTGAGATGCATTTTCTTGGCGGCGGATGGAGGACCGCCCTTCCCTTTCTTCTCATTTGGTTTCTTTTTGCCGAGGTTCTCCCCTGCGACTTCGTACGGAGCTGTCCTTGGCGCAGAAGGGGGGCTTAAGAGGAAGAACCACTCACTGCTGCTGGGTACTACACTGCACGATACATTAAGTGTGCTCATGACAACCTCCATGTCCTCGTCTACCAGCATCGGGACGTGCACAATCGCAAACACAGCGCAACTGACCTCCTCTGGGAATGAAGGAGTAGGTGTTGAGGAGTCATCGTCCTCTGACTCGACCTGCTGCGTGTTGAACTCTTCATCGTGACCACCTTTGCAGCCGTAGGCGTCATCCATCCACATGCGCACGTCCAACAGCGCGTCGTAACTACTACTAGCAGGAACTTCGTTGCTCTGGGTCACTGCAGAGGAAGCAGAGCAAGTGGCGTGCACTAACACGATTGAAGTTGACGATAATAGTGAGCCGTTGAGGAGCATTGCAAGCTCAGTTCTCGACTTGAGGGTGAGATGATAGGGCGACGAGGTACTCACCATTGTGTCAGCATCTTTCGGTGATTCCTCGTCATCACATCTGGCGACGCATGCGATCATCGCCGTCAGTACAACGACAATAATAGCTCGCAATATTGCGAGCCTCATTTGTTTGAGTTTCTTCACAAAAGTTCTCACTATTTCTCAGAGGCGACCGAAAATAATAATACTAACAGTGATGAAAGACAATTTGATGAAGTACCCGTATTTCATGAACGTTCTTGTTCTTGTGTTTTTTTTTTTGTGTTTGGGTAGTTTCAAATGGAAGGGTCGAGCACCCACAAACATTCCGCGTACGAACACACGTTTCACTACAACAAGTGTGTTGCACGAAGATTGATAGGGGGGCGCTCATGGGAGACACATAATGCAGAAAAAGCAAAAAAAAGAGGAAATCAACTTCGCTCCGTGTCAAAAGTAGATCGGTGGCAAAAGCAAAACATTCTCTCCTCTCACTTGAACAGCATCGCAAAACAAAAAAATCATCTTTGACATTTTTCGGGGTTCTACAAACATTTTGTTTCTCAAAACACATACCATACATTGACAAGACAGAAGTTCTAAGAGGGAGCAGTGTGATTCCACGTTCATTGTGGAGCAGTGTGATTCCACGTTCATTGTGACAAGCAGCAAACTGTGCGAGTCTTTGATATTTTATTCGGGCGTGGCTGTGTACACACACTCTCTGGCGGTAGGAACGACTCATTTCTTTTTCTTGGGTGTTGTGCTTTTGATTTCCTGTATTTTCTCTTCGTCTTGCTCAA
Organism: Bodo saltans; assembly: GCA_001460835.1. Taxonomy (NCBI): domain Eukaryota; phylum Euglenozoa; class Kinetoplastea; order Eubodonida; family Bodonidae; genus Bodo; species Bodo saltans. Next base: position 1,081 of record CYKH01000221.1, on the reverse strand, counting down.
CTCGCATCGCTTCTCACTCCCTACTTGGCAATGGGGAGGAACAGCTTGAACTCCGGAGGCAATTCCTCCTCGGAGTACAGGCGGTCGCTGAAGTACAGGCGACGAATGCGGCAATTGGCGTGGAGCTGCACGCGGAGGGTCTCCTACATCAAGCATGGTTAGGCACGGCGAGTGAAGTCAGACAAGTTGAACTGAATCTGATTCCAACCTTCGTCGAGGCGGGAGCAGTGTGATTCCACGTTCATTGTGACAAAGCAGAAAAAACTGCGCGAGTCTTTGATATTTTATTTCGGGCGTGGCTGTGTGCACACACTCTCTGGCGGTAGGAACGACTCATTTCTTTTTCTTGGGGTGTTGTGCTTTTGATTTCCTGTATTTTCTCTTCGTCTTGCTCAACTCGCATCGCATCTCACTCCCTACTTGGCAATGGGGAGGAACAGCTTGAACTCCGGAGGCAGTTCCTCCTCAGAGTACAGGCGGTCGCTGAAGTACAGGCGACGAATGCGGCAATTGGCGTGGAGCTGCACGCGGAGGGTCTCGTACATCAAGCATGGTATCCGCGCCGCTCACTTCAGTCTGTTCAATTTGACTTAGACTAAGGTTGGAAGCAGTTCCGCGTACCCGTAGCACGTCTACTTACCGAAGTGCGCCCAGCACCTAACCATCAACCTCCGCGCCTTTGCCGCCGCCTGCGGGAATAGTAGCTCGTGGTGGACTTCGAAGGTGAAGTACTTCTTCAAGTTCTTGATGATCATCACCAGGAAGGGCAGCTTGATGCCAAGGGTCTTGTTGGCATCAGCAGGGCAGCTAATGAAGCACGTGTTGACGTTGGAGCCGATCAACTCAAGAACAGAGGACTGAATATCCTGATCGGTAAGGCGCTTGATGTGACCGTTGCGGACCTGCTTGTCCCAGATCTGGAGTGGTCGGGAACCGATGCTGTACAGGATCGACAGGAAGCCTGATTGGAAGGTGTTCTTAAACATCTCAAATGTGTAGAACAATAATCGCTAGCCTAATCGACGATGGCCGGTCTCTTTCTTGCTTGTTCTCTAAGGGTTGCAATAAAGTACAGAAACTC
>CYKH01000220.1:967-11954 GCA_001460835.1 Bodo saltans | reverse complement strand
GCTAGCCTAATCGACGATGGCCGGTCTCTTTCTTGCTTGTTCTCTAAGGGTTGCTGCGTTGTTGAAGGGTTGGGGAAAAGAAACAAGGAGAAACTTTATTGCACACAAAAGAAAAAGACGCGAAAATCAATCACTCACAATAGCTTCACAATTTTTTTCTTGAAGTGATATTACTCGAAGAAACTAAGAAAAAGAAACATCCATCGTCCTTCACACACGCGTTAGTGCTTTGACTTCTTATCTGCGGCGCTATCCTTACGAGACTTCTTCATGACTAGCTCTTCACCACGTTCCACTTGATCCGCCACCGCAGCACGCTCTCGCCGAGTGCGCTCTTGACGCTTTTCTCTCTCCTCTTCAGCGTTCATTTGCACGGCAGCATTCGCCGCAGCGGTCTTAAATGTTGAGCCATACTCAGCCCGGGAGGACTCCATCAAGCGGCCAACCTTCGTTCGGAAATCCACACCAACGACGTGATCATCGCGGAGGGGGGCGGGCTGCACATTGTTGTCCATTTCACCCTTTAGCACCACCACGTCGTTTAGTTGGCACACTGGGTTACCATTGTCGTCAAGCAGCCAATAGCACCCAGACACGGTCTGTTGGTTGACTACTTTCCATGACTTCTTCAATCCGGGGAATGTCATTTGTTTTCCATCGAAGCGCATCGAGGCGGTCGTTTGTGGGGCATCCCCGTTGACGAACTTCAGAAGTCGCATATTATTATTGAATTGAATTTCTCTTTGAACAGAACAAGTGAAAAAGTCAAATTTGTTTAGATTATCTTAAACATGAAGTTTATTACGGCTTTTTTGAAGCATTTCTTTTTGATGCGGGGAACATTGACAAAAGTCACCGCAGACTTGTGGATGACACTGCCAATTGAACTTGTGTGAAGATGCGCGTTGAACAACCCTCAACTCATATTTGCATTCCTTCCGACTCCTTTTTCCTTTCCTTTACGTATGGGTGGGAACAAGGGTCATGCCAACAGACATATCGACACTCTTGAGATCGTGGACGGCCATCATGATCAACTCCTGGACATCACGATTCATTTTAATACCGGAGGGATCAGGTACTTCACTGCGGTGCACCTTCTCCAGGTGATCAATAATTTCCTGTCGGAACTGCTCAGGATCGGGGACGTAGGCCTGTAAATAGGATCCTGTTGTGAATTTAATGATCTGAGACAACTCCATCGGGATCAACCAATCGTGGGGGTAGTAGTATTTTGTTTGCTCCCACAACAAACCAATGTCGTCATGAGGGACCTTGCCTTCACGCATGAAGACAACCTTTTGGTGCAGGATAGGCCATGGGGGTCTTCTAGGGTCTTGATTCTTTCGACGAAGCTCTTGAAGTTCTTCCGGAACCTTCGTGGGGCCTACTTTGATAGTCTCCTTTACAGAAAACACCGAAAGGAAGGTGAAGGCGCCAATGAAGCCGAATAAGAAGTACTGCTTCATGAAGTATATGGAAAAGGGATTGCCATCTGTTTTGAAAAGCTCACGGAGGGACACCCTCCTGACGGCTGTCGATCGAAGCATGTGATCCTAAGTTGTTACTGACTGTCGCTGTGGAGGAGAAAAGGAACAACGAAAGTGACGTAATAAAATTGATGGGGCAAAAGTTTTGCACCAGAATCACAAGTTCTGAAAGTGAAGTGAGAGTTCTATACTCGAAAGGGGTATTTTCTTGATTCTTTTTTTGTTTTTGTGTGCGCGCGGTCTACACGTGTGTTCACCATATCATTTTGAGAGTGTTGATACTTGCTCTTCTCGTCTTCATCTTTTTCCTCGATCCTACCATCATATGAGCTCGCCTTTTTGTTTTCTTTTCTATACTCTCTCTACACAGCCCACTCATTTCTCTCTCATTCTTGCTCTTTAGTGTCTCCTGGCTGAATGGCACAGGGGACAGTTTTTGTACTTCCCTACTTCATTCTCAAGTGCCCTGTGGTGGCACACATTGCATTGCCAGACGTTATGATCTACAATTGCTTTGCCTGATGCAATGCAGGCAACAAACGGCTGCTGGCAACGTGTGCACTGGGAGGACCATTCTTTGTTGAAGGTGCCACACGAGGGGCACTTGACTCGATCCAGCGAGGTATCCACCGGGGAGTGCTTGGTAAAGAGCTTCACGGCAAGGTCGCCAAATTTGCGTGTGTGATCGTTGAGGTTGATGGTGGGGTAGGTGGCTACCTTCCCCGTCGCGGTCAACGTTGCAGGGACAACCGTTGAGCTGAGCATCGTGCCTGCCATCGTGGCGTTGCCGGCCATTGTCGGGTTGGCTGCCAGGGTGGCGCTTTGTGGCACACGTGTCTTCTTGGTGACATCTAACTCGCTAGTAAAGTCAATCATGCTCAGCTCTCCAACGCCTACGTCGTAGTCATCGCCCATCTCTAAGCTTTCAAGGCGGGTGAATGCTTTGCTGCACAGGCCGTAGTTCTTGTTCAGATACGATGTGAGAGCAATGAGGGAGTAAGAGTCTGAGACGTCTATAAGATCGTCGTACTCCATCAGGCGCATCGCGATGACGACAGCAGTGTCGATGTTCCCTTGCATGAGGAACTGCTGACAGAGCAGGAAGTAGTGGAACGCCTCTGCACCACGCCACGCGGCGTCAAGGCTGCGGTCCGACGACGTTGCGCGGTCCGCGTTGAGGAGGTCGTCGACGACTTGATTGGCGGACTTGGCTTGAAGAGCTAATTGACGCTTGCGGAACTTCTCCACTTCGAGCGCAGAGAGCACATAAAACTTCTTGGCCTTAAGGGGCTCTCCCTGGGAGGCTACCGTCTGGGCAAGCTTTGAAAGTAGCTTGGCGGCTTCTCCATGTTGGCCTGCTTTGCGGAACAGCTCGATGGCCTGGGGCACACGTTCCTTGTCAACAAGATGGGAGGCGTACTTGGAGAGGTACTGTGAGATGTCCGACAGTTGGTGCTTCTCCGCCAGCATGACGGCTTGATCCCACTGATTCAACTCCACGCACGCGTCCACCGCCTTGCGCACCTCATTAGCGGCAAGATACGCATTGACTGCAGACTCAGCGAGGCCGACGGAAAGGAACATGCCGCCTAGTGTCATCAGCAACTCCTTGTCGTGTCCAGCGGCGTCGATAATTTTCTCTAAGTTTTTGAAGTCCTCCATGATGTAGTAGACACCAGCAAGCTTGCGGTGATGCTTGCATTGGGAATAGTATTGCGTTGCCTTGGACCACTTCTGGCGATCTGCGTAGAAGTCACCAATCTGCTCCCATGCTCGCACCATCACGGAATCGTCGCCTGCGCCCTCATGAACAAGCTGGACCACTCGGAACCAGTCTCCCAAGCGTGCCCGCAGCTCCAACGCCAAATCCTTTCGATCCATCTCTTTGTAAATCTTCTCAGCATCGTCGAAGCGGTGGTAGTATGCGTGCACTTCTGCTTTCTGCTTGTTGGGGTCGTCAAGTGACTTGACTCGCTTGACGAATTGAATAGCGGGGTACTCCTTGCATCGGATGACTGCCTTCTCTGCATGCACAAAGTCTAGCTGCCCAAGGCTGTGCTCCGCGAGGAGGCCCCATAGCTTCGGGTGGGGATGGTCCTCTACGTACTGGAACGCATCTTTGATGGAGACAGATGCGAGGATGTCACGGGTATCACGGAGGCTCTTGGTTTCAAAATCCACCATGAGGTCCTTGTTTGGCTTCTCAGGGTCCTGCATCGCATCATCTAAGGACACCGCACGGACACGAAGCGACTTGAACTTACAAATGTGCGCGCTGCTCTGCACCGGCTCCTCCGGCTCCAACCCGCGGAAGATGTACATTCTGGTCTTCTCCATCACTGCGAACATCTCTGGGTTGTCGCTGGCCCACATCATGTTCCACACATCTTTACGCTCAAATTGAAGTGTTTGGGCAGGGCGGCTAATGACAGAGAATTGCTCCGGGATGAGGGGGACGAGCGTCAGTGTGCCGCCAAGGTCCACGACGCCCAGAGTAGTCGAGTTGGAGTTCACGGACAGGAGCTGGGCACGATTGGCAAGTGTGTACTTGCACACAAGCTTCAGCTCGTTGAGTCGGTAGATCTGCAAGAGACCAGACTCTCGAGCTACAAACGCGTAGGTGCTGCTGCAGCACACCGCGCACACAAGATCGTTTGTGATGGCCTTCTTCGCCTGCATGTTCGGCATGGAGTCCTCGGTAATAATTTCGTCTACATGCACCATGCGCTCAGTGGTCTCGCGTCTAGAAGCGGCAATGCTAACAGGGTCCAGTGCATCCACAGAGGCGCTTGGGTTGCGGTACTGCCATACGTACACGTTCTCCTCACCGCAGCAAACGACGTGTGACTCGTTCATGCTGCAGTACAGCGGGTCCATGTCTAAGTACCTGGTCTCCATGGGGCCACCAATGGAGTTCACCAGCTGCACGACGCATTGTTGAATATCATCTTGACGGCTTACCAAGAGACACGCGTCCCCGGCAGCGTTGAGGTGCGTCAAGTGGCGGATTTGTTTGATGGTCTTCTCGTTGCTCTTCACGTTCCAGAACATCACACTGGTCTCTGCGCGCTCTGGACGCTGGAAGGCGTACACGCAGGTCTTGGAGAAGTACGTGTACTTGTAGTCCGGGCGCACGTTGGCGAAGTAAATAAATGAGTCTACGGCAAGAGCGATACGAAGCCCATTGCCCTCCCACGCAACACCGCCGCAGAGCGTCCCTGGCACACGGAGGGTGCGAAGATGCACGCCCATGTTGCTGAAGAACTGCGTCACGACAACGGCACGGTCACCGCTGGACTGCAGAGTGGGGATGCCAGCGACAGCCAGAACGGTGCCTTGAGGATTCCAACGAATCGACGTCACGGTGAGGCCGGTGTCAATGAGGTATGGCTTTTCATCCGCGTCGTTCCGCATCAGTTGCATCTTTCCATTCTCGTAGCAAATGGCTAGCCCTGCGGCGGGTTCTGGAGACTCGGCGAAGGCTGGGTGCCACTGGAGGCCGGCAAGCTTCTGCTCCCCCTCGTCGACACACATGATGTTAACCTTGCTTAAATATTGACCAGCGTTGGCGTCGTGCACGTGCACCTCCCCGTTGGCAATGCCAAAGAGAATAAATCGGCCGTCTGGGCTCCATGTCACCTTGGTGAGCGTCTTCTTGGTCTCCTTCCCCCAAAGTCGGTTACCGTCCACACCACCCACAATGACGGCGCCATCTTCGTACACAATGCACACCTTCTGGCCGTCGTGGTTCCAGCCTAAGTCCTTCACCACGCTGCGATTGCGGTTGTTGATCATCTCCTCGAACCACATCCCTCGGTGCAGGGTCCACACAATAATAAGGCCATTCTCATCGCTGGAGGTTAGCTTGCGGTATTGATCGTTCCAAGCAACCACAGAGAGTGCACGCTCATGTCCCTCTAATGTCTGATTCATGCTAAGATTGCTGCCGCCCTTGACGTTGCTGTTCGGCTGACCGTTGTCTAACTTTAAGACCTTCAAGAGGCCGTTCTCACCGCCGCATGCAATCCACCCTTGGTCGTGGTTCCATGCGATGGACCTCAGCTTCACACCGTTGGGGATGGCGATCTTTTTGCTCAGATACACAAACATATGGTTGCCTCTTTTCTCTTTTTCTTTATTCTTCTCTATTCACGCGTTTCTAATTTTCCCACTAAAAACGAAATTGGAACCAAAAGAATATTGAAGATGGCGCATCATAAAGGTTGCCAGAAGGCACACACAGCAGCAAACATTGCACAGCACAGCATTCAACAGAACGCGTGAAATTGACAACCAAGAGCAGCCCGAACAGCTGCTCACAAAAAAAAAAAAGCAACTAAAGAAGGACTAGATTGAACAGAAAAAAATGTTGAACAATGGACTGATTTGTAGTTTCACAAACACTTCGGAGGTAACGAACCATGAGTTGTTAGTTGCTAGTCGCTGTCAACTGCACAAGCTGGGGGATCAGATAAAGCGTCACCCTTTACCATATTGGCGAAGTAGGCACACGCATCCACGGTGGCGACAACACGTTCCCCGTTCCCCTCCCATGCAACGCCGCCGCAGCGTGAGCCAGGCAATGTGAGCGTGCTCAGATGTTGGCCAACGTTGCTAAAGAATTGCACCACTGCGGTGGTGCTGGTGGTGGTGGGCTGCGGCTGTGTGGCGCTGCCTAGTACTGCAAGAACACTGCCTGCTGGGTTCCATTGCAAGTCTGCAATCCTCAGGCTGGTATCCACGAGGCGAGGCGTTGGGTCAGTGGCGTTGCGCATAAGTTGCACGCTACCAGCCTCGACGTAACAGACAGCGATCCGAGCAACTTGGTCATTAGTGTCACTGCTAAAGTCCTTCGGTTGGTGAGACCAACGCACGATCGCTAATGGTACCTTTGGCTTCGGAGACGTGAACAACGACTTGAGCATTGTAAAAGCGGAGGTGGGAGATTTCGGGGTGACAGGTGGCGGAGAGCACACCATTGCCGCCTTTCTAAGCAGTTGGCCATCCTTTGATGACAGAAGATGTAGTTCACGAGACGTCGGTGCAACAATCAGCAATTCAGTGCTGTCTGGACTCCACGACATACCACACATGGTGTAGCCAACCTCCTGCGCCCACAGTCGGTCCCCTCCCACGGACCCGACCATCAAGTAGCCGTCTGTGTAGGCGAAGCACACTCTGCTGCCGTCAGGGCTCCATTGGACGCCGCACAGTTGCTTCGACTTCTGTTGATTGATCATCTCCATCAACCACACGCCGTTAACCTGCGACCACACAATAAATAATCCGCTGTCATCGCACGTGAGAAGCTTCTTGTGTTGGTTGTTCCACTCAACCGCAACCACAGTCGTCGTCTTGTCATGGGCCTTGTCTTGAAGGGTAGCGTATTTCGTTAAGTCCACCGAGGCATTCGTAATCTCTGTGTTTCCATTGGTGCTCACGCCGCCACCGTAGATGTTGCTGACGTCCTTGTCCGCTTCGAGACCGTGAACAGTGAGTGAGCCGCCTCGTCCACCGCACGCGATCCAGTGATGTTCACTGCTCCAGGCAATCGATTTGGCGTCGAGGCCGCTCTTGAAACGCAGCTTCCTTGTAAGGCTTGCGTGCATTTTGTCTTCTTTGTCGTTGCTCATCTTCTGTTGCTACGATCAGGAACTTACGAGAGAACGATACACGTAGCAGCAAGCTATTGTACAGACATCATCAAATCATCAACGAGAGGTTTAGGAGGAGTTGACCAACGATGCTCCAAATTGTTTTAAATCAATTGAAATGCTCCCACAAGGCGACTTCAATATAAATCTGCTACCTCCCTCCCCCACATCTAGTTGATCCGATGGGACGAGTAACATCGTCATGCGTTGTTGTGCCTTGTTACGATGGAGGGGTCTGTTGCTAGGTGTGGTGGTGCTGTAAGGGGGAGGTGCAATAGACGTGTTGCCCTCCTCTTCACATGGCGCAGAGGGGATTGATGCTTCCGCGTTGTGTTGCTCTTGTTGGTGAACTCTGGCGTGAACACCACTTTGATATGCCGGTGGCTCTGCAGCAGGAACAATGCCTTCATCGCCCTTGCTGCATCGAGGAGTCTCACACGTGAACGTTTCTCCACTGGGTCGGTGGTGTTTGGCAACATGACTTACAGCTCGTTGAATGTCGTCAAGGTTGTAGAGGGTGACAACATCATCGTCGTCGCCAGGGAGTGCGGTGACGGACGACTTCGATGAGTCACGAAGTCTCACATCAACACGAAATAAATTCAATAGTTCTCCTAGAAGCCGTGCCTCCTCTTTCTCTTCTTCGTCTTGGCCCAGATACGCTACCACTGCCCCGCGTTCCTCCTCTTTATCGTGATGCGCTGCTGAGAGGTAGCTGTGCATCGTAAACCAGTACGGACTAGCAAGTCGACGGCATCGTTGTGCCAATTGAAGTCTGATTACATCCACTTCATACAAAAGCTGAGAGCCCATGCGTGAAGATGTATCGCCGCGAGGAGAGGAATCAGCGCTCATTGCGGCATACACGATGGGCTGGGGTGACAACATACACGCAACCTCAAGACTCACTCTCCACGGAGAAGATGCAGAATGCGGTTGTTGTTGTTGATGTTGCTGTGAATGACTGTCAAAAATAGACTGTTTCATGCCTCGCCATGGTTCGGGCTGAGTGAGCATCACATCAGCAGCGGACACAACCACTAGCTCATTCACACATTGTTCTCGTGATGGCGTTGTTGATGATGACATGGGTGGTGAAAGAAGCGTGATTGTTTTACCAGGAATGATCCGAGGGCTGTACTCGTGCAGCGACAGAGCGAGCTCCACCGGAAGCCACAATGGTGAAAATTCCTCTCTACCATCTGCACGTGCTTTCATGGCGGCTCTCAGCGTAACAAACGTGTCGTCGGGCCCGATAACGCGCAGCGCGGTAGTGATGGGAATCATAAGTCGACGGCATAGGGTGAGGGGCGAGCCCCCAAGGAGAGGAATCAGCTCGGCCACCGACGCCGCAGGGACGAAGTCAAACGATGCCGTTGGTGGTTCCCCTTCTTTTGGAGGGGCTCCGGAGATAGCTGTTGGAGTGACTTGAGTTGAGCCGAGGGCAAGCTGGCGCAGGACCCACGACGAGACCCACGTGTCGCGTCTCACTGGAGAGTGTAGCCGGGTTCTCCAAGGAGAATGGGGATGCATTGCTGTTGTGGATGGAGCTGCATCCACGAGCTGAGTGTATTCGCCCCCTTTTCCCGACGCGCAACGATACAGCTGCTCTACCATAAAAGGTGACAATCGACCACCTGCTAAAGTGAGGGCTTCAAATCGCAGAGTTGAGGATGACGATAGAGTGTGAGAAGGTTGTGGTTGATGCACATCACTATTCTCGCGAGAGGAGGTGTAGAATGCACCGATAGAAGATTGGCGAGGAATTGCATGTTGTCCTTTGGTGGAGAATATTCTCATCAGCGACTCCTATGAATCAATACAATTAGTTGTTTGTACGGAGATTGCTGTTCCATCTACCAAACGACACAACGACAACAACAAGCAGAAAGCACCAAGATTGTCAGACAAATCAGCGCACCACGATCTTCCGTCTGCCTCCCCCGTTCGCAGCGACGATGATGAAAAAGCGAGACGCGTGGGACCCTCTACCGTGCTTGTTTCTTCACAATTGCTTGCGAAGGTGAAGCCTGTTGTAGGAGAATTGTGATGGAAAAAAGATGTGCTTGCGCAATCCTCTGAAGGTAGGTTGTGGGAGTGAGGGGGGATGAACTTTGTCAAAAAGGTCGTTTCGTTGGCAAGTATGCGAAGGACAACCTGATCGCATTGCTTTTCTTTGTTTTTGATTTTTGTGGAGAAATAATGCTCCTTGTTTTGTTTCTGTTTTGACTTTCTTGATTTTTGCGTTAATCTTTTTTTTTTTGTCTTTTTGTTTCCGTTTCTTTGGAGCTCTGTTATTTATCCAAGTACAGCGATTGTGTGATAATAGTTTTGCTTCTCGCTGCGGCACACACACCCTAAAGCCTCGAAAGGTTCACGTCGCTGTACTTTTTGTCGTCAGCGAGCTTCAACTTGAAGCCCTGCTCGTCCATCTGCTTCACCACCTGCCGAGCGTGTGCCGCATTCATCGTCTCAACAGTCAAGTGCACAGCTACGACGCCCATATCTGAAATAAACGGGTGCTCTTGCATAATATTCTTGACTGAGGCACCCGTCAACGCAAGGCAGTTCATAAAGTGAGCAAGACCACCGACTCTGTCGGAGATCGCGCAGTCGAACTGCAGCATACGGCCGCTGCTGTAGAGACCCTTCTCGATCACACGACCAAGCACGGTCATATCAATATTACCCCCGCAGAGGATGGTGCACACCTTCTTTCCACGTAGGCTGTGGTCGAACCTCCCCGACATAATCGCGGCGAGGCCGGCGCACCCCGCTCCCTCGACGAGAAGCTTCTCCGTCTCCAATAAATGAAGAATGGCTAATGAGATCGACGCCTCGGTGGTGGTGATCACTTCATCGACAAATTCCCGCACTAGCTTGAACGCGTTGGCGCCAACGACGGAAACCGACAGACCATCAGCGATCGTGCCGCCTGCGCCGACATTTGTGAAGACGGGCTTGCCAGCTCTCAATGCGTTGCACATCGACGGGCACCTCTCAGACTCCACACCGATGACCTTCACGCGGGGATTGAGGCGCTTCACGGCAAGTGCAATGCCCGCAATGAGGCCGCCACCGCCAACGGGGACAATAATCGCGTCGACGTCAGGGAGTTGGTCAAGAATCTCGAGGCCGCATGTGCCAGCACCGGCGATGACAGCGGGGTGGTCGTAGCCGTTGATGTACACCATGCCGCGCTCTCGGCACCTCTTCTCTGCGTCAGCCTTGGCCTCTCCGAAGTTGCGACCGGCAAGGACAACCTCAGCACCAAGGAATTTACAGTTCTCCACTTTGGTAATGGGTGCTACATGGGGCATGACGACTGTCACTGGAACACCGACAGCCTTGCCCCATCGAGCCAGTGCTTGCGCGTGGTTTCCTGCCGATGCCGCGATCACGCCACGCTGTGCCTCCTCCGGCGTTAGTTGCAAGAGGGCATTCAGCGCACCACGTTCTTTGTATGACCCCGTTTGCCTCAAGTGATCGCATTTGTACCATACCTCCAGTTGAGTGCCTGGTACGGGCCTGCCTCGGGAGCACATGGTGGGGTGCATGTATCGCGCTAGGCGGGCTTTGGCCAGCTGCACATTTACCCAAGGGTCATGAGCATGCAGGTGCTGCAGGGCGTCCCACGCTACCTCAGTGGGGCCCGCCTTGGCGCCTTCGTCTCCGCTAGTCGCAGCTGCTGGTACCTCGGTCTGCGTCTGCTCTGTCGATGTCGTGGCTGGTTTCTCTGTCGTAGACATTTTGTCACTTTTTCCCTGCAATGTTTGGGTGTTTATGGACTTGTGAATGTTAGCTGTATGTATGATGGGTTGGTTGCAATAAAGTACAGAAAGC
>CYKH01000219.1:53954-73383 GCA_001460835.1 Bodo saltans | reverse complement strand
ATTTTGTCACTTTTTCCCTGCAATGTTTGGGTGTTTATGGACTTGTGAATGTTAGCTGTATGTATGATGGGTTGGTTGCTTTATGAGCAATGAAAACGGTGAATCGAGAAAGGATCGAAGTGCAAGTGACTTGCCTTGTGAAACAAAAAAGTGACTACACTGCACGATTTGCAAAGAAGTAACAAAAAGAAGAAGAAACAAACAAACACTTCGAGGTGTGCTCCGCCTCAAGGCACTGCTGCCTCTCCTCACTGAACAACAGCAGATGATGTGCATTGCTCCCCCTGGGTGGTCTGCTTGCAACACTTGTACCCCCACGTCAACGATGCAACGTCAAAGTAACTGCCAAAGGGCTTAGAATGGCCGCCTGCCCTTTGCGGCACGTTGGAAGGTGGCGACGACGCAGGAGGGAGGGTCGGTGCCGCTGTAGAGGACGATGATGCTCCAGTCGTCTTCACCGTTGCGTCAGCCAGTTGAGAATGCTTGGAAGGAGCGGTGTGGTACAGCATCTCTGCAAGGAGCTGTTCCCTTTTGTCAACATCAGACACCACTGCAACGGTCTCAGGTTCAGAGCCCTCTGACGCCTTCGTGACGCCGCCGTTGTCGGCATCTCGTCTGGCCTTAAACGCAGCGTCAAGATTCAAGTCCACCACGCAGTCCGTTTCCCCGCGGAGAAATCTGCTTTGCATGTCCAGTGCGTCACGATACGCTGCACCACTAATACGTTCATTTTCTCCCCTAAACGTGGAGTGAATACTCCCCTTCTCAGCATGGGGGTTGCCACGCATGGATCGGGTAATCGGGTCGTAGAACGCGCCCGCGTCGAGGTTCTCGAGGTATCGTGGCAGCTGTTTGATCTCTGTGCTCTGTGTATCTCCTGCGGATGCTTGGAATGCTCTCAACAGAGCGTCCCCTCCTCCGGTTTCAACTCTTCGTCCACCAAGTTCGCTGCCGCTCTGATCCGCCGCGTTTGCTTCGGCCTCTTCACGTGCTCGTTTCGCGTCGTGTTGCTCCCACAAGTCATTGCACTGCACATTGCCTGACCACCCATCTCGTTTCTTGCTGTATGATACGCCGCCCTTGTCATCTGACGCGCTCACGACGCGTTGATCGATCCCTGATACGATGCCACTTGTTGCAGCACCAACCTTCTTTTTCGGCATCAGACAGTCCCTTGCACGATGCGTCGTGGCACCGCAGTTTGTGCACGCGCCCGCCACGAAGGTTGTCTGTTTCCCCAGCACCTCCACTTGGTCGATCTTATCATCCAGTTTGCGACTGTCATCGGGATTGGTAGCGTTCCGGCGCTGATGCTCTAACGTAGGACCATCCATGCCGTAGTACCACGGCGCTTGCGAGAGCCCGGCTGGGATGTTGGGGCTGATCTCTTGCCCAGTGACGACGTCGACGGCTAGCGGGGCAAGGCCGAACTTCCGAAGGTCCTCCAATTCTCTTCTTTGGCGGAGTTGCTGACGCACCGACAGCGGCGGTTGGGAGCTCGCAGCGCCACCACTGGCTGATGACGACGATGATGTCGGCTGCATTTCTTAACTGTTTTTCACTTTGTACTATTCTTAGTCTGAAAGGTAGAGCTGAAGTCAATCATGCATGAAGCTCGGTGAAAGTGTATCAAAGCGAAGACGATCGCTGCGATCGAGTGGTACAGGAAACAAAATTGAAAATTAAACACTTCAGCGACCAAGAAATAACACAACTCATTTACTTTGGTGAGGCCCTTAAAGGGGAGAGAAGTGAAAGTTCCACATCGCTGCAGCACCAAGCCAACAGTGCACCAAACATCTCTTCAGCACGTTGCTTGGCATTCACAAATGAAGCCGGCGACGTTGACAGCACCATTGGAACGATAGAAATCGTTTCCCGCATACATGCGCCTTCTCTTTTGCCGCTCTCCATGGGTGGTGGGTATCGCTTCAGACATATCCTCACGTGTGCAACCTTCGGAAACGTCTTGTCGATATCGCCGTCTGCGATGTCACCGTTAAAGAACTGAACATCGTCCACTTCATCACGCGTGATAGTGAAGATGGGAGTGCTGTGATCAAGCAGAGTGCCTTTCGACAACAATGTTGCAAGAATATCTCCTCGAACTGGTCCTCCATGGAGATTTCGTATTGGCTTTGAAAAGCGCACCTCTCTATCTCCTCGAACTGGTCCTCCATGGAGATTTCGTATTGGCTTTGAAAAGCGCACCTCTCGATCTTTAAACGACGTGGCAGACACAATAGTAAGAGCAGCGTCTTCGACGACCAACTCCTCTACTCCACTCCAGGGGTGGTTGCGGTCCCCACGCATGATCAATGAAATATCATCAAAGGACGATGTCATCCAACAATTACGACGGTTTGGGGAACTACTTGATGGAGCAGTCTCCTCGTCCTCCTCGGGTAGAGTATGCGTTACTGCTCTTACAGAAATGCGCTCAAGTTTGGCACTCAATGCTTCGGCTCGCGGCTGCAAGTTGTAGGAAGTGGGTGACGCTGATACAATGTTGGAGCGACGCATCAGCGGTGCCACGGTGCTCCGAGGCATCGATGAAGCCTTGGCAGCCACTTGGCGTGTTAACTTATTCACAGCGAACGTGCTCTGTGAAGTGGTTGGAGTGGAGACGTGACTAGCAGCATGTTGCTGATGTCCTCCTCGCCCCTTAAGACCTCCAGCAGTAAAGTTTAGTAAAGTTTAGTAGTAGCCTCGACGACGCGGCTCCACTGGATCGCTTTCCACCTCTCCATCTCTTCGTGATGCACATGCACCGCCACAGGTTGTTGGCGTGATAACTCCCTCGATGGTTGATGTTGTTCGTTGTGGTGTAAAGTCGGAGTCAGCATCGAGCTGTTCAGTCCGCTCGGTAGTGGAGGAGATGACGACGTAAGGTTCGCCACTTCATCCTCGGAGACTTCTCTCCATCGAGTAGGGGGGAACATCCATGGCGTTCCTCTGGAGGGTGTGGGGTGGAGGCGGCGCATGACGGCATCTAGCGTGTGAAGTTTATCAACATACTCGCGGGCATCGTGTAGGAATCGATCCTTTAGCACGAGAGCAAGTTGTCGAAAATATTCGTTTGCGTCTTCACCATTGCTGGGGACTTCGAGAGACGTCAGGCCGAGAGCCACGCACATAGCAGCGCTTGACCCACTACCGCCCATCGCTTGTGCCGCCCTGCGCTCTACTGGTAACACCGCAACGCCGTCGACCGACTGAACAGAAGTGCCGAAGGCAAGCACGGCCATAATTCGAACTTGTGGGTGCATTGAGAGCGGTGAGCCTTCAAGGAGAACATGAGCAAGTTGCGGCTGCAGCGACGCACCAGCAAACGTTGTGATGTTGCAGTGTCGTACATCCAATACGAGAAGTTGCTTCATCGTGCTGAGGCCGTAAAAATGAAAGAGTTTGTCATTGTGACGAGCATCAACGAGGTGGGCAGTGTCGAGGATCACTGCTGGAAGTCCTGCCAAACTAGATAGGCCGAGTCCGGAGATATCAAGCACGTGCAGGCTGCGCTTTGGGGTGGCAGGGATGGGCTTGGCGAGGGCCCTCTCGACGTACTTCTTCATCCTGGTGGACGCAAGAAGAGACGCTTCTGGAGAGGCCATTCCAACTTGTTTTACTTTTTGTTTCTGCGTATCCTTTTGAGGTCTTCTTAACTGCGCATTCTTTCTTGCACTGTTTGTTGTTTTAAAGGTGCTGACGAGAAAATAAAAAAGCGACGGTTTTTGAACAACCAAATCACCGTTGGACTTAAGGGTAGCAAACAGTGAGAAAACGACAGCATTGTCCTCAGCTCACGTAACACAACACAACACATGTGCACATCTGTATTGCAACCGACGTACCCAACACACCCACCTACACAGTTGCACCACTTCATCATCATTTCCTACTGCGGCCTGCTCATATACAACTGATACAGGGGAGGGCACGCGGTAGGGCCGTAGGCATCAAAGATCTCCTCAATCTCCTCGCTGCCGGTTGGATCTGCAAAAAACTCTTGATGCAGGGCTAAGCAACGATTGAAGATCGCGGTGAGAACTCTCGCGTCTCTTACCTGAAATTTAGCAAGGGACCACAACAATCTGCGACTTTCATTTGCATCCAAATGACGACACACATACGTAGAACGTTCCGATAGTGCTACCACCATATCTTGTTGCAGGAAGCCAGTGCGAGCAAAGGCGTGAATGGTGTTCACAAGCCCAAGCGGCTCAAACTGGTCAGCGATGGACGCTGCGTGCGACGCAAGCCGACGGAATAATTCTTCATCCTTCAGTCCAAAGTGTGCCAACGCCGTCACCGTCTTAGAAATGTCCTTGGCGTCGTGATCTGATACCACGGCGAGCGCACGCTCAGCCAAGTTATCAAACAACTCAGGATTGTTGATACCAATACGTTGGAAGGCGTTGAGGGTCATGCTGATGTACGACGCGGTGAAGGTGTCAATGAGCTCCACCGCCCGATTGGTGAGCACACCGAATAACTGATCGTAACGGATACCAAAGTACGCAAAGGCCTGGAACATTTGTGCCACTTGGTCAGCATCCATCTGATCAATGTATTCCATCGCTTTCGACGCGAACCGTTTGCTCAGTTTTGGATCCTTGAGCCCAATCTTGGAGAAGGCAACGATGAGAGGCACGAGCTCATGGACGGTGACTCTTTCACGCAGGGACATCGCTCGTCGTGCAATAGCGCCGAAGAGGAACTTATCGCGGAACCGCAGCCGAGAGAACGAGGTCGCCAAGATCACCAAGTGGGACGCCTCAAACTCCCCAATGCGGCTTAGCGTCTGCACGCGCTTGGACAGCATACCAAAGAGCTTCTCGTGATTGATATTCGTTTTAGAGAAGGACGAAATAATGTTGGTGACTCCTTTTGCGTCTAGGTACTTTGCATTCCTTAATGCTTTGATGGCTTGCATCTCAATCACTTCACGCGCATCGCGTGACTTCAGCGTCGCACAAGCTGTCACAATGATAGGCAACACATCAAGGGAGAGGAGCTTATCGTTACGCAAGCAATACTCTAGGCACTCGCGCACTAAGCGAGCGTCGCTCTCCATGCCAAAATAGACGGCGGTATTCAGCAACAAGCCGACGGTACGGGCATCTATGTTTTGGCCGTGGATGCTTGTGGCGAACAGCACACGGCGTGCTTGTTGCGCTAGCATCGGGTTGCCTCCGCGCTCTTGATGCAGCTTTTTCATCTGCAGCGCTTCGGTCGCAATATTGCGGGCAGAAAGCTGTGAGCCTGGAGCATTGCCGTGTGACACAAAGCCAACCTCACCGCCACCGCCTTGTCGTTGGAGAGCTGCAGGGGTGACAGTGGCAAGACCTCCATCTGCGGCAGTTGCGTTGCGTCGCACTGCAGTTGAGGAGCATAACATGGGAGCCACGGTGGAGCTTGAGGTCGCCACTCCCACAAACAAAGTACCTAGTGTAGACGGCGCGAGCCTGCGCATTTTGTGTGCACTATTTCACTAGGCGTAGCAAATGGTCAGAGGGTAATGATGTGACACGGATGAACATAATGTTATGCATGTGTCAGGAAACGAAAAAATAAAAAGTTGCTGGCATTACAACTTGAGCGGCTCACTCGAAGAATTGCTTGTGAGGGGCGGCAAGCCAATGCTAGCCTCGCGGAACACGACACACGGAAACGTCGTGATGTGCAGTTCCTTCGGCACTCTTCGCAGCACCTTCGATTGAGCGTCCAGCAACGCAATCGCGTTATCTTCCGTATCCTTACATTGCACAAAAAACCCGTCCTTTTCCGAAAACAAATCTCGCAGCTGTGCACGAGAAAGGCCAAAAGGAGGTCCTCTTACCTTGTTCCCCTTCACTCGACCCGTGCGGAACACGCCTTCGACGTACAGAATGCCATCCTCCTTCAACGCTTGCTTGAGCAAATAGGCGTAGTCCTCTCTGCGTTCGGGATTGAGCGCGCTAAGGGCTTGCCTGTCGTAGATAAAGTCGTACCGCCGACCAGCAAGGTCAGTAGTCCACAGCGACGGGGCAAAGATATCTTTGTAGTGTAACTGAATGTTAGAAAAGGCAGATGCGGGGAGTCGGGCTTCAAGCTTCTCTACGGCAGTGCGTATCGCAGTTTCGGAGCAGTCCACACCGTCGACTTGATACCCTTGTTCGATGAGCACGCGCAAGATAGGGGAGTCGCCGCACATCGGGACAAGCGCCCTTGGCTTATTCGCGAGGGCATCCGCAACACTCTTGCTCCGGCTGCTGTCACTCTGTTGTCCCAGCAGCTTCCTCCACCAAGGCGACGAGGATGATGATGAAGGACCAACGCGTTGTGTGAAGCGCTGAAGGGGCTCCTCTGCCATGTCACGGCCGACGATAGATTCAATGTACTTGTACTGGGGCACGTGGAAGTCCTCCACGTACTCCCCCCTCCGCCAAGTCGTCAACATCTTACGCCACTCGTTCTCCCACCAATCAGGCGTGAACTCCGGCAGCACTGTGGACGCATCGACGATCCGTACATTGTAGCCGTACGCGGATCTCGTTTCGTCGACGATCCAAGGCCCGAGAACAACGCCGCCTCCTACGATAATGCCCCCGGCCACCAACCATGTCAAATATTGTGACGCGCCCCAACCACTAAAGCCTGGGGCCCTGATGCGCCTTTCGAGGTACCGCTTGTACGCGATCTGAGAGCCCACCTCCTCAGCGCCAGGAATGTTGACGCTCAAGCGACGAATAAGCGAACGTCGAAGAGCCATGTTTGAGGGGGGTTATGCTTGACCACACTCCTTCACCTGAGAGAGCGATGAAAAAAATGAGAAAAGAGAAGAGGCTTGACCGATCCTCGTCATGAGTTGGGAGAGAGCATCAATCACGAAGGCTGTTCGTGATGCTTGTGTTGTGTTCTTAATTCACTGAAGTGTATCTAATGTGGGTCTAAACACTAAGATATTGTACGCAAGCACACGACACATAACACCAACCACAGAAACTCTTGAAAGTCTTTCTTTGTTTTCTTCACAAGCTTACGAGGAGAAATGGCCCTGCACCGCGGGTGCACGTGCAAGTGCAACAAATACGTGCATGTTCAAGTACATCTCCACCAAAGAGCCCAATGCCTGGCCGCGTTCTTGACCTTTCAAATAATCATGCGCCACCATCAGAGATCGGAGAGCAGTCGCAAGGCTGCCGCAGTGCTCCAAGTGCAATGCCTGCAGATCGCGTTTCCGTACTTGCCATAGTTCCCCATCCCGTATACGAGTAGAGAGGCGTGGCATCGCCCCCAACAAGATTTGTTTCACAGTGGCGAGAGCTTGCTTCAGGGGGCAGCAGATATCTCGAAGTTCATGCATAGTCGTCATGGTGCGCAACATGTTCGGGTCGGCGCGGACAGTGAGGCCCCTCAGCATGTGCAGACCATCTACCGCGGTCTGGTACAAGCCGGCGGTCTCCCGAGGGACTGGCTGACGTCGGTTGCTTCGGATGGTGTGTGGACCGCCGGTGATCTGCATGCGATCGAGAACTCGTGGGAAACTTGGAGTCCGCGCGTTGCGTGACGACGGCATCATGTGCAATAATGGGCTCTCAGGAGTGGGACTACGAGCATGGTGTTGACGCTCATCTGCGTGAGGCATAACAACAGAAGAGCTCCATTGACCGTTGAACACTGTTGCGCGGCGCCCCTGTGGCCTCCTAGTGGAGGGGGGCGTCATGCATCGTGTCACACCAGCAGACCTTCCCTTGTCCACGATAGGCGTTGCACCGAAATTGTATTGTTTAAAGGATGCAGACATGACAGATGAAGTTGACGGAAGAGAGACGGAGCGCTCACAGCTGACTCGCGGTCTCGTTGTACTCATGTTCGCACATGTGTGCGCCCGATCCTCATCCCCACCCACAACAGCCTCCTCGTCGTCAGCAAGCTCCGACGGCCACGTGACGCCCTCCCACGAGACACCGTCTAGAAGGCAAGGCAGGGGGGTAGGTGTGGGCTTGTGAAAGGCGGACAATACAGTGCGCTGCTTCGGCGTTGGAATGGGCGGCGCTGGGGATGCTGAGCGGCCACGAGGAGACGTGCCTTGTTGATCCTCCCAATGAGGAAGAGCGTCGAGCACCACCACACCCACTGCCGTCGACGTCGTTGTGGCACTAACACTCCGTCCGGCGGAGGCAGACGACGAAATCGCTCGAAGGGAGGGAGAGGCTCCTTGACTGCTGAGTCCTTCGTGCAAATGATGCGATGCCGCGGGACTAACAGAGTGGCGCTTCGAAAGGTAAGCTGCTTCGTTCCTCACAAGCGTGTGAAATCGCATATCTGTTTGGGTCCAGCTCGACACGGTTGTGGGGGCTTGCTGCTCAAGAACCGACGCCTCTCGCTCCAACATAAGGCGCTCTTGCAACTCTGCAACGTCACTGCAGAGCTTCTCTTCACGAGCACTTCGTAATGCAACTTCTTTCTCAAGCTCCATGACGCGAAGGCTTAAACGTGATGCTTCCCGTTGATACTTCACCGATTCCAAGCGAAGGTCTGCCTCATGTGTGTCGCGATTGACGTCTCGCTGTTGCAGCGCTGAGCTCCTTCGGTGAGATTCCAGCATGAAGTCGGACACAGACACATCGAGGCGGGAAGACAGCGCATCCACCATCTTATTCAGGGAAATAATTTCGGTCATGAGGCACCGGCATTGGGAGCACGGACCGATGGTATTGTCTTCATCGGTGGACTCCAGCACAGCGCGAGGAGGTGCGTGCAGCATGATCAATAATGTGTGAATCTCCCTCTCTTTGTCTCATTCGACGTCAAAAGCAAAGAGGACAAACGACGTATTTTACACATGTCGACATCTTAAAAATGATTGCAGGTTGCTCATGTGCACACGATTGAAGCAAAACGATCAATGCAAATCGCAGCAGAAATGACCTTCCCCTCGTTCTATTCGGTAACGCCAGCTTTCTTACCGACCACCGCGTCGACAATTTCACGCAATTCTTTTGGTCCCAGAGTAAGCTTGATCTGGGCGTTGCGCAGATGTGGCCATGTCTGCAGCATTGACCTCAACGACAATAATTTCGTCTCTAACAGCTGCACAAAGTGTGCCCACGTCACATGCAGCAGTGTCCGGTGGAAACCCTCCTCTGGCGTGTTGGGGCGGACGTCACGAGTGAAGTGCTTTCGGATGCGTGCTGCTGCACTTGGCACTCCACTTCTCACGTCCCCTTCCAATGATTCCACGAGGGTTCTGACTGCCTCCGCGGAGACTGTACGGTGGTGAGACAGCTCCTCCACGAGATAGGTTCGTGAGAGGTCCTCGGCGGAGAGAATAAATCGGGCGAAGGTGGGGAGGTGCTCCATAAAAATACAACGGACAAGATACAGTTCTTCGTAGCGGTCGCGCTTCACCAAGCACGAATCGTATCGGTCATGCAGCAACGATCGGCAAAATGCCACCTCCGGGAATGAGACAAACATCGCACAGAAGAATGCGTGGTGGCGGTATTGCGCAAGGTACCCTCGCTTGATCGCCTTGGGGTCAGCGCTGTCAGTTGCCATGCCGGCGAAGTCTCGCAGCTTCTCAGCAATCACGTCGGCCAGCGAGACAACCATGGAGTTGGACTCCAAAGCAGTGGGGGGACGGATGCTTGAAATGACGTCCAGCCAATGGAAAGATTGATCGACGAAGCTCATGATGGTGGATGCATAATCTGCGGTATCAAACACTTCGGTGCTGAGGCTGTTGTGGGTTGCTTCGAGACGGCGAAGCAACGCAGGTAGCTTCGCAAAGCAGTGCAATAAAGCGTGAGGCCGCAGCATCCACTTCCGCCCGCATCGCTCAATCGATTCTGTTTGCTCTGCCACAAACTCAGCGACGCCTTGACGAAGTTGTTCCTCTACAGATCTCAGTATGTCGCTGCAGTACGGGCTCTTGGCAGTTGGGAGCGACGGCTCGAGCATGCCACGCACCATGCACAGCATAGGGATGGCGTACACTCGATCGCAGCGGTCCAAGACGTGCTCGGTGTACTGCATCAGTTCAAACTTGAGATAGTTTCTGCGATCACGAGCTATTTGCTCACGCTTCCGTTTCTTCTCTGCTTCTTTTTCGTCAGCGCTGTCGTCTTCCTCTTCGTCTTCGGGCTCATCATCGTCGTCACTGTCATCGGAGCTCCTTCGCTTCACCTTCTTTGGGGCAAGCGGGGGCTTTGGCTTCTTCATGATTGGCGCATCCTCAGTGTTCTTATTTTCAAACACCAAAATGGCGTCCCCTCCGAAGATTTCTTTGAGCGATAAGTCCAACAGGACATTCCTCGCAAGGCCCTCTCGCTCCTCCTTGGGGTCGACTGGAGCGTCGTCAGCGGTTATGTCGGCTGGGTCTTTCGGAGTGAAGTGCACAAGACCGAAGCAGTTGGCGAGTACTTGTTCCTCTCTCAGAGCGACATCCATTGCAGCCTCCACAGCAAGGGCGAAGCTGACGTCCGGGCGAAGGCATCCCGTGCCATTGGGGTCCAACCGCGATGTGAATGCAGATGCCCTCCCTGCAGGCTTCAGCTGGACGTTGATGAGCTGCCCCGGTCGCTGGAGTCGACGCCCCGCCATGTTCAACTCAGGCACATCAACGAACAAGTCTGGGGTGTCGGCCTTCTTTTTTCCAGATCCAACTGAGTCATCGTCTCGGTGGTTGACTTCTACGATCCCTTCCGCTGGGTCAAGTCCTGTGCGGTACGACTGCGGGCTCATCGAGCCCATCGCCCCCCTCATCCCTGTGTTGGGGCGTAGCGACATGACTCTTCTAGGAGTGGGAGAGGCAACTCCTGCTCCTAATGGCGTGAAGTATGGAACGCTGCCGCCTGGGATGGGCATCGGTGTGCTGCCCATCATGTCCGTCTCCATTAAGCTCTGAATGGCTGCTTGGGTGGTGTCACGAGACCCAAGCAACGGTTGCGTGCTGTTGAAGCCAACTGTCTTGACCTGCAGCCGCGCCTCCGCGAAAAACTTCTTGATTTCAAGCGTGTACACCATCTGCATCGAGGCACGGTACTTCCGCAGCAACGCAGCGAACCCTTCCATATCAATCCGCTCCATGGCGCACAGAATATCGCCCACGTCCTCCAGCTTGGAGGTGAGCTCCTGATGCAGTCGCCACACCAATCGCCCCACGCTGCTGTACCGCCCAGCATCCGTCGTAAGGTAATGCACGCGATAGATCTCAATAATGGACAAGGCGTAAAGGGTCGTCTTGGCGACAATCATGCGGCGGTGTTTGAGGAACACCCCACGTTGCTCTTTGATGAGAGCGATGGGAAAGTCTTTGTCGAGGTCGTCGTCGCGTAACATCGTCTCCATGTGTCGCATTGCTTTGGACACGGTGCGGGCTCGGTCGGAGTTGGTAAAGAAATTCACGAGATCATCGCCTTCTTTGGACAGTTGTGAAAGGGTGAACAGGGTTCCTGGGTTGAGGTTGAGCCGCTCCTCAAGCTCACGCATGGAAGCGGCGAGGGCTTGAACGTTCTCTAAGCGTCGGTGTAGGTGACTGGTGCCCTCTTCGATCTTACGAATCACAGGTTTCTTGGAGATGAGATTCGTAGCGTACACGCTGATACGGCCTTGCAACAGTCGCACCGTATCGTTCAGCTTCATCACTTGCTTCTGTGCGTTGTCCCACTGGTCTCGCGCGTCTTTCACTTCCCGTGCCGCAAGGAGTTCAACCGTCTTGGCATGCCCTGCGAGCTCCTCTTGCAGTCGCGTCATATCAGCGAAGCGTTGAGATTGGGAGTCAGTTCCTAACAGTTGCAGAAGTCGGGATTCTTCTTCTGGGGCTAAGGCCCGACGCTTTTCTTGCTTGAGTTGTTTGACGCGAGCTGCCGCGTCAGCGTTGGCAGCCTCCTCAACGGAATGGGATACGAAACCCACCACGTCAGATGCAGCCCCGTGACCACCACCAGAGGACGTCGCTCCCGTCTTCACATCACGCTGCAGCCGCTTCATGGCACTAACAAACATTTCACGTTGCAAGTGGGTCTCGAACGTTGCGGAGATCACTGCCCCGTCAAAATCGAATGTGGCGTCGAACATGCCGCTGTGCTCCACACTTTCAAGGCGGGACACGCGATGAGTTGTTTTCGGCCGGATGGACTTCCTGTCTTTATCACCGACGTAGAACATCGCACCATCACGTAGTGTAACGCGAGATCCCTCTCCTGGGACGCACAGTACGAGCACCGCCTGCTGCTTCTTCTTTGTTTTCTTAAGGGTCAAGGTGACGTTCTCGCACGCCAAGACTTCCTCTTGAAGGGGCTGGAACGTGGCGACGGCCATTTGAAAGGTAGGAGTTTGATCACCGGATTTGTAGGACATGGGTGTGGATGATGTGTGGATGTGTGAGAAGTAAGAGTTTTGTTTAACCTTGTATTTTCGTGTGTGGAAGTCTTTTTTGTGAAAGTAAGAAACATGCATCAATGAGCGAGCACGTAATTCTGGCAAGAATTTATCACTCTTACGATACAATTGGTTAGGATGTTGCGCTCTTTCACGTTTTCTATGCAGAGTAATGTTTCCCCCTTTCCGCTTGGCAAGGAATCTTTCTATTCTTTGAGTGAAGTTCTATGGACCCTGCGTCCAGTGGACAGATGCTATGTGTCTTGGGTGATGTGGTACCTTACTTACCATGCGGAGACGGCGCTGGGAGGCAGCGGCATCGGCATCGTCAGCAAAGGTGGATCGCTGAGCGGCACTTTAAACTCCGTGAAGAATATGGCAGCAGGGGCACAATTAGGTGGCGCCACGAGCAGGTCATGCACCAAGTGATCACGGATGTTGGGGCCGGCGCCTATTGCTTGTTGCCGCTTACGTTGCTGAGCATCACGGCGTTGTGCGAACTTGAGGAACGTGGCATCGACAAGGTCGTCGCCAACAAACTTGCCTGCGCCTAGATCTGTCGCCGATGGCACAGGGGGCACAACAGGAGATGGAGAGGAGAACAGTGCTCGCTCCGCGATGTGCGCAGTGTCACCACGTTGAGACTTGTTCGTTTCTGTGATGGTTGTTGCTTGTTTCTCTCCACGAGGGGATAGCGACGAGAATAACACTTCAGACTTATGGTACACAACCCCTTTGATGGGGTTCATGTGTCGCAGTGCGTTGGTCTCTAGTGGATGAGCTGCTGCGTACTGTTCGTAGTCGAATTCTTGTTGGGCCAATCGTGCGTCCTCTGCCTCAACTGCTGCCGTGGATTGATCTACTGGGACGGAGAATGCAGCTCGGCTGTCGGAAGCATCATCCGTTTGTCGTGTGAGTGCAGCTTCGATTCGCCTCGGGTCCCAACGACGACCTTGTTTGAGGCCAGGTATCGACACGGCACTGTGCTGTTGCTGCGACGCGGTTGTGAGAGATGAAGTTTCCTTAGTGGCGACCTGCTGGTGCGCTGTGCTGTTGCTCACCGCGCGTGGATTGCTGCTGGGAGTTCGTTGCTGCTGCTCGTGGTGGTTTGTTGCGCCACCGTGATGAGACGTAACTTCCGTGTGCACCTCCCGACGCTCCACGACTGAGGTTGTTGTGAGTCCTTCTTCTTCGCCGACGTGATTCTCTGACTGCCCAATCGTCTGGGCAAATCGGACGTTGTGGTTGGGCCGGTACCGTTGTCTCAGCATCTCCTCGCGTGTGGTATCGTGCGTGGCAGCGGTGAGCGCAACACTGCTGGGAACTGCAGAATTCTGTGTTGCGGCAATAGAAATCGCCTCGTCGTCG
Source organism: Bodo saltans (assembly GCA_001460835.1). Lineage (NCBI taxonomy): Eukaryota > Euglenozoa > Kinetoplastea > Eubodonida > Bodonidae > Bodo > Bodo saltans. The sequence continues at coordinate 59,649 of CYKH01000219.1, read as the reverse complement.
TCAATAAGTACCTCCTCACCTTGAGCGTAGGTCGCCGCATCGTCTACCTCCATCTCAATCACGACATCGTGCTGCTGTTCATCATCATCCATTCGACGAGCACCGCGGACTTCATCGACAAGTTCATCGATGCGATCTTGTTCTGCATCTACCGCGGAGGCGGCGGGAAGAAAGTCAGCGGCCTGCGGTTCTTGTTGAGCGTCGTCCTCAGCCGTGAGGTCGAGCTCCGCCATTGTCCACTGCCATAAACTACCGTTGCTCGTGCACACCACAGTGATGGCGTGTGGGTCTTCGGGTCTTGGGAGGACATGCACAGCAATCACTGCATCGTTGACATCCACCTGCGATATCATCCCGTTGTGCTGGCCTCGGTGATGCTGTGCGTACAACTGCACTTGTCCTTCACTTGTGCCGCAAAGGTCAATCAGTTGCTGGTGCTTGGCACTCCAAATTTGTGCGCCACAACGCTGGGACGCCGGGCGACGATACGCGGACGTCAAGGACCACGTCTCTCCCCCAGAGGGTTGAGCGCAGCGGAAGGTCGACACCACACCACTATCAAAGTGCAGTGTGACCTCGGTCGCTCCACCCGCAGTGATGGGGCCTTGATGAGACAGCACGTAACGCAAAGGACAAGACTCGGCGATCAGGCTGCTCAGCATGACGCCGGTGCTAGCGTCAAGCACAAAGATGTTGTAATTTGAAGTCGCTGCAATGATGTACGCATGATGCACACTTTCGATGAGAGTCACTGGGTGAAGGGACACAGCAGAGTTCCATAAAACACCATGGGTGGTGGATGGGGCAATGGGAGTGGTGGGTGCAGCGGCTGCACTTTGGGTCCACAAGTTGACCGCAAGGGCACTGCCACGATAGGCATGCACTCGACCCCGACCATCACCAACCGCAACGATGCTGCCATCGGTGAAGATGCAGCTGGGGCGACATGGATATTCATCGAGAAGACGTACCGCCCCACTGTTCAGATCTGCGACGAGAACTTGATTCGAGAAGTCGAGAGAATACACAACCGGACACGGGAACACGTCGGATGAGCCTAACGCACTGAGCGTGGAGGGCACCGTGCTGCTCGTGGGTGTCGACTCCGTGTAGCGCTTGGCTACCGTTGCCTACCTGCGGAGGTAGCCCTCCAGTAGTTACACACACTCCTTGTGGCTCTTGCAAACGAAACAGTTAACATGGTGAACATTTATCGGTGCGAAGCGCCACGAGGCGCGCTATTTTTGTAGGCGGCGCTGCAGTAACGGACGACGAGGAACACTTTACGTTAGGTGCGGCGACTTTGATGCTCTAAGAAGGAGTTTCGCAACGACCTCGACGAATAGCACCCCTAGACTTCTCCTCGCTAGCTAATCCTTAAGCTGCAACATATTTCGCGTTTGATGTGTTTCCTTTTTCGATGGAGGGAGGGGCAAAGAACACAGAAGAAAGTAAATAACATTTGCTGACTCCCAATTGCACTTCAAACGCAAAGAGCAAGATCATTCCAGCCAAAAGGAAACAAAGAAGGTAGAACAACCGCACACAGTCAAGAGAAACAGTAGGAAGTGCTACTTTTTATCGAGACACAGGTGGGGCTGTTGAGTGACTTGTGGACGAGGATGTGCAAATAAAAAGGGTAGGGAAACAATTAACCAACCTTTCGGCGGTCAATGAAGGAGGAGTTCATTCAGCAAACGAAAGGCTCACTCTCTAGAAAAAGGAGGGGGGTTCAAAAAATGGAGTCAACAGCTCTAGAAAAGAAGAAACAAAATAAAGTATTTGGATGTGGAAGCTGTACGGTGGATTCAAACGAAACGACATCATTTTCAACAAAAGTGGGGAAAAATAAAGAATACGTTGCGAATGCAGTAGAGGGGGATTGGAACCATCAAAAACAATTGTTCGTGATGGTAGATGCGCGAAGTGGTGCCACATGCACAGGAATAGACAACCGTCAAGTGGACTGTACTTTCTTTTTCCGCCTCCTTTGCATTCTTTTCTTCTGTCATTCTTTCTCCAAAAAATAAAGAAAAACCTGCGATAACCGTCGGTGTTCTACAGCTCGGTGAATTGATCATTGTGCTGTTGGTTCACCGGTCCGTTGTGGTGTGAGGGCAGCTCAAGTGCAGGCAGCTCGTGTTGATTGCCGCGGTCGTAGCCATCGCTGCCCACTTTGTGTTTGCTGTTGGTTGCGTCACTGTTGCCCCCTCGCATCTTCATGACGATCACAGCCACCACGATGCCAATCACCACCAACACGCCAATCACAATACCAGCGATAGCGCCACCGCCCAAACCCCCATCGTCATTGCCGTTGTTGTTGTTGGGGTCCGTGGTGCTAGGGGCCGTGGTGGTTGTCGTCGTGTTTGTCTGAGGTGCTGGCGTCGTTGTCGTCTCAGACGGTGCTGCCGTTTCGGTTGTGGAATCGTTGGAAGACACAGAGAAGGTGGATAAGTGCTGCGTGCCGCACAGGACTGTTTTCGAGGCAATATCTACGTTCAAAGTGGTCACGCCACTGGTGCTCCAGCGGCTTTGGGCGTAATCGTAGAAAGCACAAGTGTAGTTTTTATGTCCAGTGCCGTTGTTGTGAGCGTCCTCAGACACATCAATGCTGATGTTCAACAGGATGGAGTCGTTGAACGCGAGGCCTGAGACGGACGTCTGCACGCCGTCCTGATCAATGGCAAAGTCGACAACGGATGATACAAGCGACCTGTTGACGAGGCCCCCAGCGCCGAGGGGGTTCACCCGGTACTCAGAGGCACGAAGAGATATGACGCTGGTTTCCGAGGCGTTGGTAAAAAGCGTAAAATTTGAGGGAATCTGGATCGTGGACCGGTTGGCGATAAGATTGCTTCCGTTAAACGCTCCGGGCAAAGCATTCACAGCTCGCAGTGAGATGTTTGTTGAGGTGAGGGTGCTGATGACGCCGAGGGCCGCGTTGGAAGCAATCGAGGACGCAAGACGCTCTGCGACCTTCGTCACGTTCACGTCTAGTTGGAGCTGGTCGAGGGTTGCCATAACCGTTGGCCCATCACGTACCGGGTCAAACGCGGTGTCGCTGGTGCCGTCAGCGTCGCTGGTAGACGTATTGATTGTATTGACAAGAACAGTGAGGAGTCTGTAGCGGTTCACGCTGGTGATGTTTGCGTCGCCAATGGCGGCAACGAAGCTGCTGATAGTCTGGACCACAGCACCACGCTGCTCGCTCGATAGGCCGGTAGCGTTACTCCCTCGAACAGCGGAAGTGAGGGCAGTCACAACGTTTGTAAACGAATCGCGATTCGCACTAGCGTTCGTTCCGGCGGTTGTCAAGGTGGCCATGGACGCCACAGCAGAAACGACAGACGACACATCGCCACTGGTGGTGGCAGCGTCGAGTGCTTGTTTCTGTTCGGAGAGCAACGTTGAGACGTTGGCGCTGGACGGATTGATGACAAGGGAGCAGTTCGCACGTACAGCATCGACTACGCCACCAAGGCGAGCCACAGCAAAGAAGGTCACATTCACTGCTCGATTCCACACTCCCACTCCTACCGTCATCGGTGTCTTCAAGTCTAACAGGGGATAGTCTTGATACGCGGCGGTGAGGGGGACGTCGCGGACCCATTTCAAGCTCCCATCTGTAAAGTCTACGAATCCAAAACGATAGGTGATCGATGCAGAAGAAGCAGCCAACGAGGACGCTGCAGAGAGGCGTACAGCAGTGGTGAGCGCAGTTGCATTCACGCTGCCATCTGTAATTGATACTCTGCACGAGAGCTGAGGGACGACTGCTGTGACGATGATCATGCTGGAGGCTCCGAACATTTGACGCTCCACCGTGCCTCCACTCGCCGAGGTCCACGTCACGGTGATGGTGGCGGTAATGTTGTGCGTGGCTCCCGCAGGAAGCACGTTGCCGCCTTTGATGATAAAGACGGTGCCGTCGGTGGTGTCGCCGGTGCGCAGCCTGGCCGCAAGGTCACTACTGCCGTTAATCAGCCATGAGTAGGATATGCGAGAAGCGGAGGCGATGTCGTTCGGCAGCAACGCGTACACGTAGGTAGGGTCACGAGCAAGGAAGACTGTGGTACGAGTAAATAGTTTGATGTTCGCCACAGTGCCGTTGAGAGCAATGATCGTTTGTGTGATCGCGTTGCCCAGGTACCACAGCGTAAAATTGTACGTGCCTGCATAGATGTTGGGCAGCACAACCGAGGGCATCGTAGCGGCATTGATGAAAGCCGAGACATTAGCGGGGCACGCATCACTGCAGTTTGCACCGGTGCAGCAAGTCCAGGAGATGTTTGCACCAGACCCCCTGCGTCCCCAGAACGGGTCAGTAATGGCAACATTGAGGACAAGTCGCTCCGAGGTGCCGACGAACCGCTGGGCACCACCCAGAAACTCCAGCACAGGTACCGGGGCGTATGGCTTCATACTCATCGAGGCAACCACAATCTGAGAGACAGCAGCTCCAGCAGCAGACTTTGTCCACACGATGCCTTTCGCTACAATCGTCACCGCCTGTCCAACAACGGAGATGTAGTTCGGAGGGAGAGCAAGGGTGGTGCCGTTGAGCTGCGCACCATTGGTGCTAAGGGAACGACCACCTCCTGTCACAGTCCACACAATCGTCACATCAGAGGAGCGATCCATTCCACACACAGAGTAGTTCACGTAAGCAGAGAGGCGCAGCCACTTGCTTGCGTCGAACGTTGTCGCTGCAGACATAATCGATACTTGGGGGACGACAGCAGTGTCCACACAGGGGCAGTTCCGCAGGGACGCCGCGCATTGGCCATTCGCACAGCGCACTGGAGTGGTGGTGTTGCACGTCGAGGGAACCGCGTCGCAATTCGCAGCGCAGTAGTAGGGAGCAGTGGTGCACCGCTTGGTTGCATTGGTACACGGGCATTGAAGAAGCGATGCGTAGCAGTTCCCGTCGGTGGGGCAACGAACAGGTGTCGTCCAATCACACGCACAGGAGTTGCGATCTGCTGCACATGCACCGTTGGAACACGCGACTGGGGCGGCGGCAGGGCATGACGCGTTACAAGCGGTGCTGTCCACAACACACGCGTTACTCTTCGCGGCGCAGCGGAAAGGAGTGGCGACGGGGCATGGGCACTGATCAAGGGAAGGGGCGCACGACAAATCTGGGCAAATGACGTTCGTCGCGATGCAGACAACATCACAACGACTTTGATTGGCGACACACGCGGAAGTCGAATTGCAACGATGTGGGAGGTACGGGGGGCAGGGACATGCGGCGGCGGAGCTCGTGCAACTGGAATCCCAGCACTGCACTTGAGATGCAGGACACGACACACAAAGATCTTGGGACGGTGCGCAGCGTCCTGTTGCTGTGCAGAGGACGTACGTATGGGGGCAAGCGTCAACGCAGTGCCACGACACATTCCGGCACCGCGGGAGGGGACAAAAGAAGCCAGCAGCACTGCTGTTACTTCCTCCAGCAGCGGAGGAACATGGCATGTCGACGCACGCACGTTGGGTGGTGTTGAACCAACACGTCAAATCGGATGACATGCAACTGAAGGCATCGATGAAGTCGCTGCACGATGCGGCAGTGTTGGCAGTGGTAGACCCACTAACGGCAACGCACATGCTGGCGGAGTTGACAGTGCAGCGAAGGGGAGGGCACGTGTCGTTTGCAAATGCGCGGCACGGCAAAGCATCCGAGTGGGGA